>JAACNH010000454.1:77659-142750 GCA_019447015.1 Hymenochirus boettgeri | reverse complement strand
TTTAAGCAAGTCAGGAATGTTTTTGAAAACTGGGGATAACGAGAAGTGGGGTTTGGGGGTAATCAATTTAGAGGAAAGGTTTTTTTGCAGTTGACATGCCCTTTAAATTTGCCACAAAATATTCAGAGGGTCAAATATATTGTTCTATGTTATAGGACAGTAACTGCCACCAATCACTGCCACAACCTACATAGTTTACCCCTTTCTTATTAGTGGAAGAGAGATAATAACTTATTGGACAGCTCCTCTCTCTCCGGGAAAAGCCGACTGGGGCATGTCTGAGCCAGTGGGTTTCTTTGAGGAGGGGCTAGATGTTTACCAAGATGCAGAATAAACTCTGATATGAAATGTAAATGCAGAGAGAGATGTCCGAACTTCGCAAAACCGGTCCGCTCGAGGATCCGCAAATTTTCGAAATTTCAGACCCATTAAAATGGAAAATATCCTGAAATTACGAGATTTCTCGTAATTTCGAAAACTTCCGAAAATACGTATTTTTCGAAAATAAGAGAAATCCTCGTGTTTTCGCGATTTTCGAAAATATGTATTTTCGAAAAATTCCCGAAATTACGAGAAATATGCGGTTCGGAAGTTCGGAAGGCGGAAAATCCGAAAAAATCCGCCGTTCGCGAACGGGATAAATCTGCGACGGATCCGGGTTCGGATCCGCGAACCGGCCATCCATGCAGAAGTGCTCAAAGTAGTTTTCATCACGCTGGAGCTAAATTGAGGAGGTAGGAACATGGATTCCTTCCCAAATCACTTTTCATTTGTATAGTTTAAAAAACACAGTAAAATAAAATATAATTGCCTTTAAACTATATTTGAAACACTAAAGGAGTTTTTAACTTAAAAAAAAAAATTCTGCTGGAGTTAGACTACTCCTACCCCTTAGACTACTCCTACTCCTGACTCTCCTTCACTGTTCTACTGTAGCTCTGAAAGTGCTCATGTCTAGCACAAGACCAGCCCTATGTGCACGTATGATTGCAATTCATTTCTTTATCTGTTAATAGATTCAGCGCTCGCCTCCTGCGATCTATACATTCAATAATTCGTCTCCAATATCTAATAGATATCTTTACCGATCTTCTATTCATAGTTACGGACCCACAGCGTCATGTTCTGTTCTTTTGGCACAAATTGTGTTTTGTATCCAGAATATGAATCTCCCTCTCTGCTTGGGAGTAAATGCACAAAGTATTTCCAGGGATTGGGAGCTCCGGGATGCGGTAAGGTTGGGTGAACTCTTTGTGAACCGACAGAAGGGTTGGGAGACACACATGCCTCGCCCTGGTATTTTATTTTGCACAGAAACACGTGTGAAAGCCGCATTTGTTGACTTTTATGTTTCTTTAGCTTGAATGTAAATGTTTTGCCTCATTCCACATTCCATGCAGTAAATATTATCAAAGTATTCCTGAAAATTCCTGAAAAGTCATGAATTGGGTCAGCAAAAGCAAAGAGAGACAGCAGAGACAGCTAGAGAGAGAGTGTGACTCTGAGAGCGCAGAGAGAGTGATAGGTATGAGACAGAGAGGCAGTGTGGGGGCGATGCAATATTGTGTAAAACCCACGCTATCCCATGGATTATCAGTTTGCGATGCAAAACCGCCCTTAGTAAAGTTTTGTCTACTGTGTAGGGTGAAACTTACGCACTGAATGGAGGTGCTACTGAAGGGAGCGGCGTAGTGAAATGGGAGCGCAGCTGAATGGGCAGGCGCCAGCTGAATGGGATGGCACAGCTGAATGGAGCGCCAGCTGAATGGGAGGCGCTAGCTGGCGCACTTACCTGGCAGAGATCCCGCGATGTATAAAATCAAGTTTTATGTACAAAAGTTTTATTGCTTACTGGCGCCCTCTGGTGTTTGGGATTTTCTTGCTTAATTAAATAGATGAACTGGTTTGTAGAATATACAACACGTATGTACCACTAGCTGAGTTATTTGGCCATTTGACTCATTATAAAGGGATTCTGTTGGTACACCCTCGGCCGTTTACAAAAAACATTGTAACAAATCAATGGAAAAATTGAAATACAAAAATAAAGGTTATTGTCGATCTGCGTAGGATTTATTTCCCCCAAATCACAGTATGAGTTATAATGATTTAAGGAATTGTACACTGAAGAAATGTCTCTTTCCACTAAATGAATACATGTAAGTGCACTTACTCTGATGTGTTTGTGTTGCTGCAGACTTTAATCCAGTACTTGTTTGCTTAAGCTCAGTCCCTCATTCCCCCAGCCCCCTGCCAGACTATCTGACTCTCTGTGGAGGGAAGCATGCTCAGTAATCCCTATGAGGCAGCATTGGGAGAGGGAATTTCCCACCGTGCAGTTCACTCATACCAACTGTCACCATTCCAGCTACAGTAAAACTGCAACAGCAGAGTTTATGATAATAAGGCACTTGATTGACAGCTGAAATGTAAGATGGTTCAGACTGGATATCTAAAGAAATGGGGGCAGATCAACAAAAAAAAATATAGAGGGATCTTTGGAAGATTTATAGTTTCCAGTAATGGGCATTAAAAAATATCCTCAGCTACTCTCTATAAAGGTTTTCCTAAACCAAACCCCAAACTCTGAGTTAGATTAAATCTTAAATCTGATTGGTTCCTAATGCACTATACCTGCAATTTCTATGCCTAGCGATTTCTACAATGAAATATCAGTTACTGACCCAGCACTCATTCAGGTGTTTATGTTCATTTGAAAAGTGTTGACGTGTTGGTATCATTGTTAATTTAAAAATGAATTCACAATATAGAGGGCAGTGTACAACATTTCATAGTTTACAATAACCCACAATATTACCATGTAACGGCATTCAAAAGGAATGGAAATATATAGTGGATAATGCACCCCCAACTGTAAATTATAAGGATATTAGAAGTCACCGAGGAGTTCCGTGACCATATAAAAGCACGAGGGCCGCAGGCCGAGTACCTTATATTACAGTGCACGAACTTCAGGTGACTTTAATATCCTTATAATTTACAGTTCGGGGTGCATTATTTATTATAACCTACCCCTGTGGCTTCTGGTTTCCTTCTCCTCCTGGAACTGTAAGATTATAAGGCTATAACTTACAGTTCCTCCCATAGAAACCACTACAGGGGTAGGTTATAAGGCTATAATCTTACATTCCTCCCATAGAAGCCACTACAGGGGTAGGTTATAAGCTATAATCTTACAGTTCCTCCCATGGAAATCCACTACAGGGAGGGTTATAAGGCTATAATCTTACAGTTCCTCCCATAGAAACCCACTACGGGGTAGGTTATAAGGCTATAATCTACAGTTCCTCCCATAGAGTCCACTACAGGGTAGGTATAAGGCTATAATCTTACAGTTCCTCCCATGTAAATCCACTACAGGGGTAGGTTATAAGGCTATAATCTTACAGTTCCTCCATAGAAATACACTACGGGGTAGGTATAAGCATAATCTTACAGTTCCTCCCAGGAAACCACTACAGGGGTAGGTTATAAGGCTTAATCTTACGTTCCTCCCTTGAAATCCACTCAGGGGTAGGTTATAAGGTTATAATCTACAGTTCCTCCCATAGAATCCACTACAGGGGTGGGTATAGCTATATCTTACAGTTCCTCCCATGGAAACCCACTACAGGGTAGGCTATAAATATATAATCAAAATCTATTTCTTTAACCGCACTGGGTCCCTGTACTCTGGTGAGTTCAGTCTGTTAACATTATCACACACATGTAGCAAGATTTTACCATAAAACGTGTCCTTTAGTAAAGATTTGATGACTTTTACACACCTTCCCCTCGTTATCCAAAACACCCCCTGGTTAAAGGGAAAGTATTCTCACTGTGGTCACTTGTTTAAATAAAATACTATTTTTTACCATCTGTTGTAAAAAGTTCATGCTTAGTTATGCAAATTATAAAACCACCTGACCTTTGTGCTTCGATCTAAAATGGACACTATGTGTCCATTATATATATAACCTCTTAAACATCCTGGAGACTTTCTATAACAATTCACATTTACATAATTCCATATTACTTACATATTATCCATATTAAATTTGTTTAATTATATTAGACATATGGAACAATTATATTGAAACTATTCATATTAGAATGTTATTGCAATTCAAATTGTCTTTTAATTGCTTTGTCCAATCAGAAATGTAAAATTCGATGTTTATATGGCAACTCCATCTGTAACAAGAAAAACTAGGTGTATTTGTAGAGACACACACACAGTGCAGATGTAAAGCGTTACTTATGAGAAGGGAAAGTATCTCTGTGGGACACGCAACTCACCTTAAGAGATTGAGTTTTATTTGGATTGAGAGTTAGTTTCCCTTTACGGAAATGTTCATTAACGCAATAATTAAAAGAAACTGAGCCCCCTGGAGCTCCTGCGCCTAGGCTAGTGTTATTATCTGTGGGTAACGGGGAATATTTCCCAGATATTCACTGGGTATGTCCAAAGAAATAAATTTGGGGTTGAGCCCCCCCACGCATTACTTTGTATTGGCTGGTCCAATGCCCCCCTTTCTGGTAGCATGGAATGTTCGGGCTGTAGATTTCCAGATGTTGCACTCAATACTGTTACAATGTGCCAACGCGACGTAAAGATGAAAGGGAAAGTCTTGCCAACCAACTGCCATATTTCGTTTTAAAATAATAAAGGCCAATAAAGGCAGGTTTTAGTCCGGTACCTTTACCCGGATTCACCTAAGATTTTTCTCTCTCTCTTTGATTGTTTCCATCTTCTGATTAAGGAGGAATTTATTTTACTTCGGTGTCTCTGAAGAAGAGTTTTATGTGGTGTCCTGTTCCCAAAACAACATCTGTAAATAATATCGGGCCCGGCTCCAACTTTATAATTCATCCCGTAGTTTAGCACAAAAACGTGTGTGAGTCATTCGGAATGAAAATACCTGGTCTTCAGTCAATGGATGCAAACCCCTAAAAGGGAAGTTAAAGGGTAGTTCACCCTTTCAAATTACAGCTGTCATTAGCGCAGCCCCCCTTCCCCCCACACCAAGTCTATGTCCGAGGGATTTTCCTCCTGATCCACAAGTTATGCCTCTCTTCAAGCTGTTGAAGCTCTTTTTACAAGCTCGTACCTGTGCAGAGGAGGCGCTTTAGGGAGCAAGCTTACAGAGATTGGGATGAAGGTCAATCTTCAGCGATATCAGGAAGAAGGTAAGTATTGCAGACGTATGGGCCATACCCTCGATTAGAGATGCCCGAACTTCGCAAAATCTGGTCCGCCGAGGATCCGCGAATTTTCGGAAAAAATCGAAAATTCGAAAATCGCAAGCGGACCATTAAAACCCAAAATGAAAAAAATCTCAAAATACGAGAAATCATCGTATTTCGAACATTTCTAAAAACGCGGTTCGAATAGTTCGGAAGGGATATCCGCCGTTCGCGAACGAGGTAAATCCGCCAGGTTCGGATCCGCAAACTGGGCCATCACTACCCTCGATGATTGTAAATATTTTTTCCTATCGTATTGCTTTTTGCATACCGCACCTTTAAAGCGATACGCACCTTTAACAATCATTATGGCGGTCATATTTCTGATCGCTATCGTAAATCTACGACAGCGATCTTAAATCTAAGACCGTGATTGTAGATTTACAATCACCCTAGAATTCCATTGTGGTAGTCATTTGGAAACGAAAACCCAAAGTATCTCGAACTTCGATACCATGGGTTTTTTTTTTTTTAATGGCTCTAAATTTTTATTTTACTGTTGTTCATTCTCGTTCATTGAGTAATGAATTTAACACAATGGTATTTATTTAGTGATTTGAGATATTCATAGGAGTGGCACACCTGTGTTCTTAATGTTAGAATTAATGTTACCCATACAGTGTATAGTTATTAATGTTACCCATACAGTGTATAGTGTATTAATGTTACCCATACAGTGTATAGTGTTTATTAATGTTACCCATACAGTGTATAGTGATTAATGTTACCCATAGTGTTATAGTGTATTAATGTTACCCATACAGTGTATAGTGATTAATGTTACCCATAACAGTGTATAGTGATATGTAATGTTTACCCATACAGTGTATAGTGTATTAATGTTACCCATACAGTGTATAGTGTATTAATGTTACCATACAGTGTATAGTGATTAATGTACCCATACAGTGTATAGTGTATTAATGTTACCCATACAGTGTATAGGTATTAATGTACCCATACAGTGTATAGTGTATTAATGTTACCCATACAGTGTATAGTGGATTAATGTTACCCATACAGTGTATAGTGTTAATGTACCCATACAGTGTATAGTGTATAATGGTACCCATACAGTGGATGGAATTAATGTTACCCATACAGGTATAGTGTATTAATGTACCAACAGTGTATAGTGTATTAATGTTACCATACAGTGATAGTGTATTAATGTTACCATTACAGTGTTTATAGTGTATATGTGTACCCTACAGTGTATAGTGTATAATGTTCATACAGTGTATAGTGATTAATGTTACCCATACAGTGTATAGTGGAATGATGTACCCATACAGTGTATAGGGATTAATGTTACCCATACAGTGTATAGTGTATTAAGGTTACCCATACAGTGTATAGTGTATTAATGTTACCCATACAGTGTATAGTGTTTAATGTTACCCATACAGTGTATGTGTATTAATGTTACCCATACAGTGTATAGTGTATAATGTTACCCATACAGTGTATAGTGTATTAATGTTACCCATACAGTGTATAGTGTATTATGTTACCCATACAGTGTTATAGTGTATTATGTACCATACAGTATAGTGTATTAATGTTACCCCTACAGTGGTAGTGATTAATGTTACCCATACAGTGTATAGTGTATTAATGTTACCCATACAGTGTATAGTGTATTAATGTTACCCATACAGTGTTATAGTGTATTAATGTTACCCATACAGTGTTAGGTGTATTAATGTACCCTCAGTGTATAGTGTATTAATGTTACCCATACAGTGTATGTGTATTATGTTACCCATACAGTGTATGTGTATAATGTACCATACAGTGTATAGTGTATAATGTTACCCTACAGTGTATAGTGTATTATGTTCCATTAATGATAGTACCCATACAGTGTATAGTGTATTAATGTTACCCATACAGTGTATAGTGTATTAATGTTACCCATACAGTGTATAGTGTATTAATGTTACCCATACAGTGTATAGTGTATTAATGTTACCCATACAGTGTATAGTGTTATAATGTTACCCATACAGTTTATAGTGTATTAATGTTACCCATACAGTTAATAGTGTATTATGTACCCATACAGTTATAGTGTTAATGTTACCCATACAGTTATAGTGTATTAATGTTACCCATACAGTGTATAGTGTATTAATGTTACCCATAGTGTATAGTGTATTAATGGTACCCATACAGTTTATAGTGTATTAATGTTACCCATAAAGTTTATAGTGTATTAATGTTACCCATACATATAGTGTATTAATGTTACCCATCAGGTATAGTGTATAATGTTACCCATACAGTGTATAGTGTATTATGTTACCCATACGTATAGTGTATTAGTTACCCATCAGTATAGTGTTAAGTTACCCATACAGGATAGTATTAATGTTACCAACTTGTATGTTACCAAGTGTATAGTGTATGTTACTCATTAATGTACCCATACAGTGTATAGTGTATATGCTACGTATAATAGTTCCAACAGTGTATAGTGTATTAATGTACCCATACTTAGATATGAATACATATATGAAATCAAATTGGATTATAAACCATGTCATGTAAAGTGACACTACACTGATTGCATGTAAGTTATACTGTGAAAATATTTCCACAACCAAATTTTGAGCCACACCTTCGTGTCTCCATAGAAGTCCTGTGTACCCAGAACACCCCTTGGAATAATCTCATATAGGCTATGGACGAGACCTGCATATGGCAGAACAGGGTCCCCAAGGTGGAACTGGCCTATAGGCACAGTTGGGATTATTGGTGTTTTACTCTTTGAGCTCTTTTCGAACGGTCGATGCTATTTTAGAAAAATAAAAAAAATAGCCTTGAACACTCAAAATCCTCGATCGAAATTCGTTGCGTTTTGGAAACTAGTTAGTTTCGGCCATTCGAGGGTTACCCAAATTGAACACTTCATTAGAGGTTTACTGAACAATATATTCAAGAATTACTGAACATTACATTAAGGGTTACATTCGAGGGTTACCAAAATCAAAAGGCTACTTTTGAGGGTTACCGAACAATACGTTTAAGGGGTTACCAAAATCAAGCACTACATTCAGGATTACCAAAATTGAATGTACATTTGAGGGTTACCGAAATTGAAGGCTATATTGAGAGTACCAAAATCGAAGGATACATTCGAGGGTTACTGAACAAAATTTAAGGGGTTGCCAAAATCAAGCGCTACATTCAGGGGTTACCGAAATCGAAGGATACATTCAAGGGTTATTGATTCGAAAATAAGCCGTTGTTTTTTTTTGTTCCTAGTTCAGGAGTTGGAAGACTTCAAGTTCGTCCGAACTATTAAGTTTGTGTTGAACTCAGGTTCAGGTTGGTCTATGTCTAACTCTCATAAAGGCAGTGAGTGGGATGGGGGAAAGGACGGATTGAGTTTCCCCATTACCCTGCTACAAATAGTTCTGCCCCTCCAAAAAAAGAAAGATATTTTCCTCATTTCGTTTTCCCACTTGGTCCAGAACTTATAATTCTGACGTTGCAACAGTTTCAGGATTACACAAGATTATTTTCCAAGCAGAACATCCGCCCTGCGAGCGACTTGGGTTTTTTTGCCTTCTCTTGAAGGGAGAGAAAATTGGCTTCCACTTAGATAAATTATTTTCACTTTTTCTGGAATGACTCCATTTATAAAAGTCCTTGTTTGTCTAATACGGGATCTCCTGAACTCCAATTAATCTACAAGGTTACGTCTGTGTAATATCAAACCCTTTCCACCCCACAACATAGAGTGAGAAGAAATATCTGGACAGGAACATTTGGCCGAGATCTGAATGAACTGGGACTGTACCAATTGTTTTTTCTTGTACAGCTGGGGAGATGGGCCTTTCAATTAAAAATAGGAACATTGCTGGCATTACAGGTTAACGTAAGAGAAGTTGCTTGATATATCGTCATATACACAGGAGATTGTTGTCAATAAATTCATGTGATGTGTACATTTTTTTACATGTGTAATTATCTGTATGTCCAATAAAAAAACCTACATAGTGACTAGTGATGGACACAAAACCGGACTCCAACCAGTGTTCGACCAAACATCTGCGCTCAGACGAACTCGAACTATTCCAACTATTAGGGTTCGAACTAGTTTGGTTTTCTTAACTTGCGGCTATATCGAGTGTTTACAGGCTGTTCCCTAACCCTAGAATGTATATGTAATAAGATACAAAATGTCAACCCTTGGAACATGGGTAATGATATTATGTTTCAGCAATAAAGTAGCTAAATAATGCAATGTAGTATTCACATGAACTGAAACACTCACTCTGCTTCCCTTGATTCAGGTGCAGTCACACAATGTTCCATCAGGTGAGTGCACCACTATCAGACTTAGTTCAAAAAAGACAATTGTTTATCGTATCAGTCACAATGTACACTGACCGCTCCTCTCTGTTGGCCAGGGTGCGAACGGCCAAGTCTTCATGTACTTATCACTTAGATATGGAAGGGCTTTCCTGTCACTCGGTCCGAGCTCAAACAGACCACAATGATCACCGTAGATAGAAATAAAAATGCTGATCTTTATTCACATGTGCAGCAGGTCCTCGTAGACCATCAGTCCAATACATAAATGTAGCCTGACGCGTTTCCACGCTCCCCGCGCTTTTACTCATGAGTCAGCAAAACTTTAAAACACGTCTTAAACAGAGCGGGCAATTGGCGGGTTTTGCGCAGCTACATTCGAATTTTACGGCAAATTCGAGGGTTACCGAACAATACATTCCAGGGTTAGCGAAAACGATCCATAAGTTTGAGGGTTATATAAAATGAACGATACTTTCGAGGGTTAGCGATAATTAACGAAAATTCAGATGCGAGTCTGGAAAAACAAACTTGTTCGAACACGAATTAGTTTGGCTTGAACACGGGTTCGAGTTCGGTTTTGTGTCCAACTGACAACTTAAAGGGCAAGTCCAGCCCTAAATTGAAAACTTACATACGGGTAAATTACCCCCCAAAACCCTAAACGGTAATAGTTTGAAACGTGAAGGTGTAAGTCTAACCTGAAATCCGCACAATGTCCTGTTTCCCCTGTTTCTGCTTCGGTTCTTCCAGTTAGTAACTGTCAGTTATGGATTTGACATCACAGCCATGACTGAATGTTAATCCCCTATTTGCCTCTTCTGAGCATGCCCAGCTCAGCCAGGCTCAGTACAGGTTAAATGGCTCAGTTTCCATGAGGCATCCAGAAGCATAGCAGGCATACAGTAATGAATTCATAGGACAAACTATGATATATCAATATATTATAAAGTGGCCATTCTTTCTAAAAGATGTTCTTATGAGGGTGGAGTTGTCCTTTAAGTGGCCATACACATGCGATTTCCACAGCATGTGTGTGCCGACAGTTCACATTGGTATCTGTTGGTACACATGCTGTGGGAACAGCACTCACATGCGGCCATACGCAGTACGATCAGATCGGCTCCCTCTACTTAAAGTAAATTTTCTGACTATGGTCATTCGTCAGCACTCCGTTCGGTTGGGAACAGCCCCTACACACTGACGATAATGGTAAATAGTTGTTCCCCGACAGGAATTTAGCCATTATCGTTTGGTATGTAAATAAATAAATTTAAATAAATAAACGTATGTCCACCCCAAACACTCAAATTTTCTATGTTATTGGTCACAATTCTATCTTTAAAATAAGCCATCCCCATCAATTTGAAGAATATGAGACAATTTGAAGATATAGAGGTTTTCCACCAGGCTTTTTGCACAAAAGAAGCAGCTCAATGTAATCCAATCAGAGCCTTCAGTCTCCTCCTTCAGTCTCCTTTGCCAACTAACCACCGTAAGTTCTCTTAAAGTCACGGTAACCCTTAGTACATGGGTTAAGTAAATTTAAGTCAGAAAAAGCAGATAACAGCTCAACGTGCAAAGCCCTGTACGTGTTCAAACAAGTTTGGTGATACAGTATGTACATGTTCCCCAGATCATTTCCCATTTATAGTAGTTACCATTTTACCATTTTAACTGGATTTTATCAGAACTTTTCAAACATTGTCCCCAGTAACTTTAATGGGTTAGTTTTCGAACTATAGAACTTTTACTGAAGTTCTATATTTTGGAAACAATAGATAGAAAAGAGCTAAAATCAGGGCAACGTGTCTTTAGGCTGGAGATTTCCCTGCTCATACGGGTTCTTTCATACATGAACTGTGTCGCCCAGTTAGCTTTTTGAAATAGAATTCTTACAACACAGGTACAGTATTTTTTTTTGTAATTCAAAATATTCAATTTCATTCACAAATATTCCCAGGAACAAATTTTTGAAAAGTCCAAACTAAATATTTTTCTTTTCCTTTTCTAAACAAGAATCCAAATTGGTATGATTCATTCCGCCAGCGAATTCCGTTTTATGTTAAATCTCTCTTAATTACGTAGGTTTCAATAGGGCGACATTCATGAAATGTTAAGGAGAATGATTGAGTAAATATGGAAATATCAAGTCTACATCGTTTCTGACTTGTCACTTTTAATCTTTCTCAGGACCAGTGATGGGATTTTTTCGAACAATAAAAAAAATCTCTAGGGTGTTAAATTCCCCTTATGAAAAACTACATGAAAATAGCCAAATCTGAAAGGATTTCAGATAAACCTTGTAAAATAAAGAAGCCTTTTGGGTAATTCCCACACTTTAATGGACTATTAGTGGATTACATACATGACCAGGGCGTCTGTAGACTTTTTTGCACCTGAAAAAATCCAAATACTGCCCCCTCCGCTCTCTGTGCCACCGGAAGGGGTGGGTGATGCTTTGCCCGGAAGTGAGGTGTGACTGGTATTAGATGCCCACAGTGACTGATAAATAATGCCCACAATGACTGGTAAATGATGCCCACAGTGACTGATATTAGATGCCCACTGACTGGTAAATGATGCCCAACATTGATTTTTGTTCTGCAGGGCTGCCAATATTGATTTTGATCCAATGAATTGCCAGTCAGAAGGAAGGGGGAGGAGTCGTAGCTGCATTTTGTTGTGCAATGAAAGCTTCCCCTGCTATTAAGTGACAGTACCTCCTGAAAATGTGCATTTTTTGGGGGGGGGGGTGGGTGGCATCTTGGTCCCAGGCACATGAAAAATCATGTGCCCCAGGCACATAATGGCAGAATTTCGTTTTCTGGCATCAAATTGCTGCCTCCCTACAGGGTGTTGCTCTGTAATGTGCTTCACCTTGCCTCATTAGAGAGGTGGCCCTGTAAATGAGCGCCATCTGTGGACAGGTTTTGGCAAAAAGATTAGGCAAGGTATTTTTAAAGCTAGCATAAAAGTTTAGGTCCAGCCAATTCAAGATGTCCAATGACTTTTGGTAAGTAGAAGATGTACCACAAAGGTTAATATATTTTGATTGGATGGCTTAAAGCAAATCTTGTCCTGCTGGATGTGGTATGCAGTGGAATTCCCCACTCTTCCTCTTGACCCTACCATGGGCTAAAGAATTTCCACTTTTGGTCGGTTTTCTAGCAATCAGCAAGTTGAAAGGAATCTTCATTGCATATTCGATCTGTGTACGGCCAACCTTAATTCACCAAAAACACAGAACATTCGTGTTAGAAACGCCTTAGCTCCCTTTCCAAATATTCAAATAAAACTCATAAAAGAGGAGAATACTGGGTAATCTCCATAACAGTTTAATAAACCAGTGAACAACCACCAAGACTGTTATTAAAGACTGATACCAGGCATTTTTTGAGCCCACAGAATCAGTCATTAATGGTTCTTGTTGGCCAAACCAAAAGAACGTAATTTATTACCTTTTATTTTAATACCCAATAGCTCCACTCCACGAATGCATGACGTAGTACATGTTAGAATGAATGAGATGAAGCTCGACTTAAAACCGACAGTTCTGACGGAGCTCTCAGATTTTCAGATTGTGGGAACTTTTCCCGGATTTACTAATTATCGAAATTTCGAAAAAAGTAAGAATTCTAGAATTATCGCATATACAGACTGGTTCCTCCTGAACAATTCCGAATATGGGAGAAATAGCGAGCCTTAAATTCCAAATATTTGAAAATGATCGAAAAAATGTGATGCGGAAACTGGGAACAGCTCACGCATGGAGAAAGTTAATTTTTAATATGTTTGAGTAGGTTATTTGTCCGTGTTCCCCAGACCATTTCCAGGACTCGGTTGTAACTTACTATTGCTATTTATACATAAATTTAATCTGAACTTTCAGACTTTTAATCCTCATTGACTTCTATGGGTCCTTTCTCCGAAATTTTTTGAAATTTCGAATTTTTGCGAAAATCAAAAAAAAATAATTTGGGCCAGAACTCACCAGTTTTAATATCTCTAGTTAGAATAAGAAAAGACATGTAGCAACACAAATCCTTATTGCAACTATTGTCTACTTAACGTCTACTTAACTTAGATGTTGAAAAATCCTACCGCTATGTGGTGTTCACTCTCCAAATTCACCAGGATCGAGAGACAGGACTGAACACTTTGTTGGATGTCCAAGATTCGAGGGCAGATACATTCCATGGGAATCCGGGTAATTAGACCAGAGAGTAGACATTCATGACAAAATATAGAAATTCATATAGAGGGATACAAATTGCCATGTAAGGATGACCCAAAAAATAGAATAGGAATTCAGGGAATAAGATAAATTGATGGATGTTTGGATGACAAGACAGGAATTAGCGCCCAGATTTGGGGGCAAATAAATGTAACCAGGTGGCAAGGGAAGGTTATTGTTTGTCAAGTTCCACAAAGTTCATCCAATGGCACTTTCCCCAGCTCTCGCTGGCTGATATAGTTAAATCGATGGCATTCAAACAACATTTCAAGATGGAAGTTCCCTCAGCTATTCTTCTCAAGGAAGAAATTCTGACATCATGAGAATCAGTTTGTTTGTTTTTTTACAGTGTGTGAGATTTTAATATTTCTCAAAGAGTTGCCCAAGCAATGCTTGGTATTAACTTAATTGAAATGTGATTGTGGATAATAAAGTGTAATTTAGCCCCACACTTTATAAATGGTCCCCATAGCATGATGCAATACTCTGTACTGAATGATGTCATCCTCAAGAATTCTCAATTTGAACTTTTCCTGTCCCTCTGCACAGAGTTTATGGCTTCTGTTTATGGCTAAAGATAAAGTTTGTAAATGTACCAATGATCGTTGTTGAGTTGCTGGTTGCAGGTTCGATTCCCCAGACTTACTTTTATTTTTTGCTGAAATGTTAATATTCTGTTTCTTACATGCATGGTAACAAAGAAATAAACTGCAAAGATTACTTTATTTCTGTATGAAAGCAAGCAAGGAATTTATCATTGTTACGGACGGGGGTATTTGTAATGTGTTTACACTGAAATCATGTCTGTGTCAGAGGGAGGGATGATCTCTGAGCTATAACATGATTGGCTGTCAGCTTCCTGTGAGTGTACTGCGTACACTTAGCTGGGTGTTCCCAGATAAGATGAATTATGGGAGCTGACAACAGTACCCACAGGCTTTTTGCTATATCACTCAACATGCACAGCAAAGCGAGAGGTGAGAACACAGCTTTTTGTATCTTTGTGAAAGCGCTCTTTCTATTGGGGCAATGTCATCTGGAGAATTTAGTTCCCCTTTAATGTATGAAGTTGTAGCCTATCCATAGAAGACAAAAAAAACCTAGGAGCAATCTGTGCACCTGTGGTCTAATCCAGACCATTCCATAGACCTTCTCAAACATGGAGTCTGGGAAAAAGAGAGACAAGCGTGTAGTCTTTCTCCCCCAGGGGTCATACCTATCTCACTAGGGGCAACACGAGTCTTTTTGTAACAATGTATCTGAATCTGTCCATTTCTAACATACGTACATATAAATATATCCCAATTAGAGGTCAGGAATTTCTGTAACTGCTAAAGGATTTCTATTAAAAATGAACCAGGGCCTTAAATTGTTAAAAATGCTGAAATGATCTGAGTATTTGTTTTTTTAAGGCTTTTTATGCATATTCTGTTCATTAAGCAAGTCAATTAGAATGTGTATAGTTCCTGCTTGGAATGTCTAAATGAACATAATTGCACAGATTACATCGCATTCATGCAATTAACACAGCCATAAATTCTTTATGGTAGTCTTTGTAACCTTATGGAAATGGCTGGGCCTATGTCCCAGTGCCAGAAATTGTTCATACAGCCCCCCTACGGTTCAGGCATAGAGAAGTCAATCTCCATCAGGAGCCTATACAGCTTTTTACATCACAGATCTAAAGTAAATCTAGAGGAGTGGATACAGCGGATACAGCGGATACAGCGGATAACAGCGAATTGTATCTCTAGTGATAAGGAACGGTTCAGTTAGTAGGTCTGGCAAATTTGGGGGTAAATTCAATAGACAAGTAGAGGACTCTGCAACCACTCGAACTGCTTCAATAAAAATCCAGCTCTGATCCCATAAAAAATAACTTTATTCAATATACAGACTTCGTGTTCTGTTCACCTGACGCGTTTCATGTCTCTAAGGACACTTCATCAGAGGTGTAACAGTCTCCATAAAGACCTTGCTATTACTAGTAAAATAATTAGCCGCCCCACCCACAGTTTGAGTGAGCAAATAAAGCACAATCCCATCCGTAGCAAGTTGTACACAATTAAAACCAAAGTTAAAAACAACACACAGACTTATACCATATTCCCAAAACTAGGGCTAGAGTATATAAGATGATGGAAGACTCTCATTTCCCAAATGTTGTAAATATTCCTACGTAAGTAAACATTCTATACACATAATGATCTATCAATACCTGTAGATAATTATGTTAGAGTCTATTCAAAAGCTTATTTCGAAAAGCACTGCATTGTAAAATCTTACATACATATATGGCAGATAGAACCAGTATATAATGGAAGACACATCCCACTTCACTTCCTATATATTTACAGTAAACCCATAAGCATATAACCATAAGGGCTCTTGATATAACGCGTTATAGCTAACTTATTGTTGTTCGAAATAATTTGCAAATATAGTATCTATCAGAATCAAAAGTGATGAGTTACTTACATCCAAAAAAGATGCAGTTCACCTTTCATTAGTTTAATAAAGCAACTCACCTCCCAGTCTTTATTAAGACCATAGGGGTACCTAGTCTGTCATTCAAGGATCCATTTTTGTGGGTACCAGTTGAGGAAAAGAGGAAAAATAGACAATTCCATAATGAAACGGAAGCAATTCAGATATTCTTTCAGCTTCCCTCGTTTTGGCCTCTAATAAACAGTCCAGGTTTAGTCAATTCAGGAAAGTAATAAATTGGTCTCCTGACTTTCCTTTTACATGGATCCTAACACATTGAATTAGGAAAAAAAGGTTTTTTATAGTGAAAAGTTCAGAGGTTATCATTTAAAATGTAGAAACCTGGGTCTGCGGTGGAGGGCCCTGTAGTAAACGGGGACATTGCAGTCACCGCAGTGCAACCAACTCAAGACAAGGCTCCCACTCAGTACATACTATTAAAACCAAAAACAAAATCTTACAAAATACAGCATTGGTACCAGGGAACAGGAAGGAAATAACCAACAATAATATTTTTATACTTACAATATCTCCATATAAATTTGGTTAAATTTAGGTGCCCTTCAGTTCCCCGTTATCATTTTAAATAGTCCCTGCAGTTACATAACGACTTGGCTATGCAATAAATTCCCCAGGATTCCCTCTTTCCTTTTACAATCAACAGCTAGAACCTTCCTGATCTGCCTAATTCTATTTTACAAACTGGTTTCGGATGACTCAGCCTACAAACTAATAGGAAAGAGAGAAGAGACTTAGCTTTCGTTAAGACTTTTATGACCGAAAAGAATATAAATATTTTCAGACAAGTGGAGTAACAAATTACTTGACCACCGTGCATGCAAAAATGTAAAGCATTCCGAATATCCAATTAAATCAATCAGAGAAAGTCATTTTTATAAGAACCAAATAATACTATAACCAAATATACGGTAACATTAGCTTTTCCTAATAAATGTGGTTAATCTTACAGTAAAAATAGCAGAGCAGCAGTGAATAGTCCCATGTATATTTAGCCTGTGCTCCTTTTTCAGAAACCACCCACAATATAGTTAAGATGTGATAATGAGACCGGCCTATGAGATTCTGTGGAATTGTGGTTAGAAAGGGGTCTTAATACTTTAGGGAGAGTATAATTATGAATCAAAATCAGTGCTGTGTTTAAAGAATGTTTTTCATCATCTAAATGTAAGTTCTGGATAAATCACGTCAAAGGTAATTTACTCCACTGTCTGCGGATGCCAGGAAAGATCCCAAGCAATAGTTCACCGAAAATCCTTCCATTTCACAGTTAGAAAGAGAGGGGGGGGGGGGAATGTTGCCTGGCAGAGTGGATGCTGGTTCACAGAGCTCGAAAACAGAAAAATTGTGGTTTGTGGCTACCAGGACCCCCCTTGTGATTTCAAAGATCAAATAGCGAAAATTAGTAAATGATGTTTCGTTGACTAGTTTAGTGGAGATGGGACCTGAAATTTAGGACACATTGGGGTTGAGAAAAAACGTGGTGGAACAGATCGAGAAGACCACCCATATATTTCTTTGGGAAAGGTCTTCTATACGGCAAAATCAGGAGATTTAATATGGGGTAAAACCAACACCTCTCGTTGTAATATTGGGTTAGCTTGGGTTTTAATCCATTTTTTGTATTAACGGCACAAGCTTCCAATGTAAAACCGATAGCGATAAATTAATGCGGCGTTTCAATTGAGGCTTACCCTTCATGCTCTTACCTTCCAGGTTACCGTGATGCAGTCAAGTAACTAGTTAGGAGAGGAGCGCGGAGGTAGTACATACCCCTGGATATCGCATCCGCTGTCAATAATAAATATAATGTGGTAAAAACCCAAAATGTTGTTACATACGTCAATCTAGTCCAACCTTTATACCCTACCCATATGTCTGTATAACAGTTACATAGTAACATAGTATTGGAGGTTGTATAAAGACATACGTCCATCTAGTCCAACCTTTATACCCTACCCATAATGTCTGTATAACAGTTACATAGTAACATAGTATTGGAGTTGTATAAGACATACGTCCATCTAGTCAACCTTTATACCCTACCTAATGTCTGTATAACAGTTACATAGTAACATAGTATTGGAGGTTGTTAAAGACATACATCATCTGTCCAACCTTTATACCTACCCATAATGTCTGTATAACAGTTATATAGTAACATAGTATTGGAGGTTGTATAAGACATACGTCCATCTAGTCCAACCTTTATACCTACCCATAATGTCTGATAACAGTTACATAGTAACATAGTATTGGAGGTTGTATAAGACATACATCCATCTAGTCCAACCTTTATCCCTACCCATAATGTCTGTATAATAGTTTATAGTAACATAGTATTGGAGGTTGTATAAAGACATACGTCCGTCTAGTCCAACTTTATACCCTACCCATAAGTCTGTAAAACGTTATACTAGTAACTAGTATTGGGGTTGTATAAAGACATACGTCCTCTAGTCCAACTTTATACCCTACCCATAATGTCTGTATCAGTTAACATATAATAGTATGGAGGTGATAAAGACATACGTCCGTCTAGTCCAACCTTTATACCCTACCCAAATGTCTGTATAACAGTTACCATAGTAACATAGTATTGGAGGTTGTATAAAGACATAGTCCATCTAGTCCAACCTTTATACCCTACCAAATGTCTGTATAACAGTTACATAGTAACATAGTATTGGAGGTTGTATAAAGAACATACGTCCGTCTAGTCCACCTTTATACCTACCCTAATGTCTGTGAACAGTTACATAGTAACATAGTATTGGAGGTTGTATAAAAGCATACGTCATCTAGTCCAACCTTTATACCTACCCATAATGTCTGTATAACAGTTACATAGTAACAAGTATGGAGGTTGTATAAAGACATACGTCCATCTAGTCCAACCTTATACCCTACCCATAATGTCTGTATAACAGTTACATAGTAACATAGTATTGGAGGTTGTATAAAGACATACGTCCATCTAGTCCAACCTTATTACCTACCCATAATGGTCTGTATAACAGTAATAGTAACATAGTATTGGAGTTGTATAAAGACATACGTCATCTAGTCCAACCTTTATACCCTACCCAATGTCTGATAACAGTTATATGTAACAATAGTATGGAGGTTGTATAAAGACATACGTCCATCTAGTCCAACCTTTATACCCTACCCATAATGTCTGTATAAACAGTTACATAGTAACAACAGTATGGAGGGTTGTATAAAACATACGTCCATCTAGCAACCTTTATACCTACCCATAATGTCTGGATACAGTTACTATAATAACAGTATTGGAGGTTGTATAAAGACATACATCCATCTAGTCCAACCTTTATACCTACCCATAATGTCTGTATAACAGTACATAGTAACAAGTATTGGAGGTTGTATAAAGACATACGTCCATCTAGTCCACACCTTTATACTCTACCCATAATGTCTGTAAACGTTACATAGTAACATAGTATTGGAGGTTGTTAAAGATACGTCCATCTAGTCCAACTTTATCCTACCCATAATGTCTGTATAACAGTTACATGTAACATAGTATTGGAGGTTGGATAAAGACATACGTCCACTAGTCCAACCTTATACCCTACCCTAATGTCTGTATAACAGTTACATAGTAACATAGTATTGGAGGTTATAAAAGACATCCATCATCATTGTCCACCTTTAATACCTACCCATAATGTCTGTATAACAGTTACAAGTAATAGTATTGGAGGTTGTAAAAGACATACATATCTAGTCCAACCTTATACTCTACCATAATGTTGCTATAACAGTTACCAGTAAATAGTATTGGGTTGTAAAAATACTCCATCTAGTCCAACTTTATACCACCATATGTCTGTATAACAGTCACATAGTAACATAGTATTGGGGTTGTATAAGACATACGTCACGTCCATCTAGTAACCCTTATTTTCCCCTGTCTACTACAGTGTCCAGAGGAATGGAACCAGCTAAAAATGGGTGGAATCACGAAGTCCAACAGAAACTAGAGGGATAACAAGTAAACTAAAACTAATGCGTCCTGGCTTGGGGGCGCGTCCATGCTACACAGGGGAGAAGCCTCGTATATCTCCTGCAACACCGGAGAACACCATAAAGGTAAGGTGCTTGCGACAGGGACCCCTGGATTTGGGAAAGAGGGGGGCCCTGGATTTGGGACAGAGGGAGGGCCCTGCATTTGGTACAGAGGGTGGCCTTGGATTGGTACAGGGGGAGCCCTGGATTTGGGACAAAGGGAGGGGCTGGATTTGGGTAGAGGGGGGCCTCTGGATTTTGGACAGAGGGGGCCCTTTGCCTTGGACTCAGGGGGGCTTGGCCTTGGGACACTAAGAGATACTCTGGCTTGGACACTAAGGGGGACTCTGTTCTTTTAGCGCCCATTATATGTATGTATTACATATAACGGGCCTAGATACAATAAGATACATATACATATGTATAAAGACCATAATTTTCAATATTATATAGTATCCCCGTACCAACCAGAACTACAGTTTATGTATTAATACCCCGTAATTTTCAATATATATAGATCCTGTACCAACCAGAACTACAGTATAGTATTAATACCCGTAATCTCATATTTATAGTACCCCGTACCAACCGCAACTACAGTATAGTATTAATACCGTAATTCTCAATATTATATATGTCCCTGACCAACCAGAACTACAGATATATTAATACGTAATTCAATATTATATAGATCCCTGTACCAACAGAACTACAGATATGTATTAATACCAAGTAATTCTCATATTATATAGTATCCTGTACCAACAGACAACTACAGCATTATGTATTAATACCAGTAATTCTCAATATTAATAGTTCCCTGTGACAACCAGAACTACAGGGAGTATGATTAATACCAGTATATTTATTATAGTCTGTACCAAACCAGAACTACAGTATAATTAACCAGTAATTTCATTTATATAGTATCCTGTACCAACCAGAACTACAGTAGATATATATTAATACCGGTAATTTTCAATATTAATAGTATCCCTTAACAACAGGATAACTACAGTATATGTATTATACCAGTAATTCTCAATATTACATAGTGTCCATGTACCAAAGACTTACAGTATAGTTAATACCAGTAATTTCATATTATTATAGTACCGGTACCAACCAGAACTACAGATTATATTAAATACCGTAATTTTCAATATTATATAGTATCCTGTACCCAACGAAACTACAATATGTATTAATACCAGTATTCTCAATATAATAGTGTCCCTGTACCAAGAGACTACAGTATATGTATTAATACCAGTTATTTTCAATATTATATAGTACCCCTGTCAACACAGAACTACAGTATATGTATTAATACAGTAATTCTCAATATTATATAGTATCCCTGTACCAAAAGCGTAATTTCAATATTATATAGTGTCCGCTGTCAAAGAGGACTACAGTATATGTATTAATACCAGTAATTTCAATATTATATAGTATCCCTGTACCAACTAAGAACTACAGCTATGTATTAATACCAGTAATTCTCAATATTATATAGTCCCTGTACAACCAGAAACTACAGATAGTATTAAACCAGTAATATCTATTATATTAGTATAGTTCCTGTACCACCCATACTACAGTATAGTATTAATACCGGTAATTCTCAATATTTATATAGGTCCCTGTACCCAAATGACACAGTTATGTATTAATACCAGTATTTTTCAATATAATATAGGATCCCCCCCGTACCCACTAGAACTACAGGCAATGTATAATTACCAGTAATATCAAATATTTATAGGTCCCTGTACCAACCAGAACTACAGTATATGTATTAATACCCGTGATTCCACATTATTAAGTCCCGTTACCAAGAGGACGACGTATCTGTATGTTGTTTTGGGGGTGGGGGGGTGTGGGGGTGGGGGGGGGGGGGGGGGGGGGGGGGGGGGGGGGAAAAAAAAAAAAAATAAAAAAAAAAAAGGGGGGGGGGGGGGGTCGAAACGTGCCAATCTTCCAAAGTAATTCTCAAATAATAGTTATCACGGTATCCTACCAACAGAAATATGCTATATGATAATAACAGTAATTCTCAAATTATATAGTATCCCCGTACAAAACCAGAACTACAGTATTGTATTAATTAATACCAGTAATTCTCAATATTACATAGTGTCCCTGTACCAAAGAGGACTACAGTATATGTATTAATACCAGTAATTTTCAATATTATATAGTATCCCTGTACCAACCAGAACTACAGTATATGTATTAATACCAGTAATTCTCAATATTATATAGTATCCCTGTACCAAACAGAGTAATTCTCAATATTATATAGTGTCCCTGTACCAAAGAGGACTACAGTATATGTATTAATACCAGTAATTTTCAATATTATATAGTATCCCTGTACCAACTAGAACTACAGCATATGTATTAATACCAGTAATTCTCAATATTATATATTGTCCCTGTACCAACCAGAACTACAGTATATGTATTAATACCAGTAATTCTCAATATTATATAGTATCCTGTACCAACCAGTACTACAGTATATGTATTAATACCGGTAATTCTCAATATTATATAGTGTCCCTGTACCAAAGAGGACTACAGTATATGTATTAATACCAGTAATTTTCAATATAATATAGTATCCCTGTACCAACTAGAACTACAGCATATGTATTAATACCAGTAATTCTCAATATTATATAGTGTCCCTGTACCAACCAGAACTACAGTATATGTATTAATACCAGTGATTCTCAACATTATATAGTATCCCTGTACCAAAGAGGACTACAGTATATGTATTAATACCATTAATTCTCAATATTATATAGTATCCCTGTACCAACCAGAACTATAGTATATGTATTAATAACAGTAATTCTCAATATTATATAGTATCCCCGTACTAACCAGAACTACAGTATATGTATTAATACCAGTAATTCTCAATATTATATAGTATCCCCGTACCAACCAGAACTACAGTATATGTATTAATACCAGTAATTCTCAATATTATATAGTATCCATGTACCAACCAGAACTACAGTATATTTATTAATACCAGTAATTCTCAATATTATATAGTGTCCCTGTACCAACCAGAACTACAGTATATTTATTAATACCAGTAATTCTCAATATTATATAGTATCGCCATACCAACCAGAACTACAGTATATGCATTAATACCAGTAATTCTCAATATTATATAGTATCCTGTACCAACCAGAACTACAGTATATGTATTAATACCAGTAATTCTCAATATTATATAGTATCCCCGTACCAAGCAGAACTACAGTATATGTATTAATACCAGTAATCCTCAATATTATATAGTATCCCCGTACCAAGCAGAACTACAGTATATGTATTAATACCAGTAATTCTCAATATTATATAGTATCCCCGTACCAACCAGAACTATAGTATATGTATTAATACCAGTAATTCTCAATATTATATAGTATCCCCATACCAACCAGAACTACAGTATATGTATTAATACCAGTAATTCTCAATATTTTTTAGTTTTAGAAACTCATCTTGCCCATCTAGTCCAACCTTTATACCCTACCCATAATGTCTGTATAACAGTTACATAGTAACATAGTATTGGAGGTTGTATAAAGACATCCATCCATCTTGTCCAACCTTTATACCCTACCCATAATGTCTGTATAACAGTTACATAGTAACATAGTATTGGAGGTTGTATAAAGACATACATCTATCTAGTCCAACCTTTATATCCTACCCATAATGTCTGTATAACAGTTACATAGTAACATAGTATTGGAGGTTGTATAAAGACATACATCCATCTAGTCCAACCTTTATACCCTACCCATAATGTCTGTATAACAGTTACATAGTAACATAGTATTGGAGGTTGTATAAAGACATACGTCCACGTCCATCTAGTCCAACCTTTATACCCTCCTTTTTAACCCTACCTAACAGTTGATCCAGAGGAATGGAAAAAAACAGCTAAAAATGGGCAATGGCAATCAGTAAGTACCAACCAGAACTACAGTATATGTATTAATACCAGTAATCCTATATTATAAAACCCTAAATGTGCGTCCCTGTGTCCTTGTGTGTGTGTCACTGCAGTTCCTATGGACTCACTACTAGGGGGAGAGTCTCTGCAGTTCCTATTGACTCACCACTAGAGGGAGAAACACAGGAAACACACGGAGGGAGAACACCAATTAAACAGGTAAGGTTGCTTGCGACAGGGACCCCTGGATTTGGGAAAGAGGGGGGCCCTGGATTTGGGACAGAGGGAGGGCCCTGCATTTGGTACAGAGGGTGGGCCTTGGATTTGGTACAGAGGGGGAGCCCTGGATTTGGGACAAAGGGAGGGGCTGGATTTGGGATAGAGGGGGGCCTCTGGATTTTGGACAGAGGGGGCCCCTTGCCTTGGACTCAGGGGGGGCTCTGGCCTTGGGACACTAAGAGGATACTCTGGCCTTGGGACACTAAGGGGGCACTCTGTTCTTTTAGCGCCCATTATATGTATGTATATACATATAACGGGCGCTAGATACATATACAGATACATATACATATGTATAAATACCAGTAATTTTCAATATTATATAGTATCCCCGTACCAACCAGAACTACAGTTTATGTATTAATACCCGTAATTTTCAATATTATATAGTATCCTGTACCAACCAGAACTACAGTATATGTATTAATACCAGTAATTCTCAATATTATATAGTATCCCCGTACCAACCGCAACTACAGTATATGTATTAATACCAGTAATTCTCAATATTATATAGTGTCCCTGTACCAAAGAGGACTACAGTATATGTATTAATACCAGTAATTTTCAATATTATATAGTATCCCTGTACCAACTAGAACTACAGCATATGTATTAATACCAGTAATTCTCAATATTATATAGTGTCCCTGTACCAACCAGAACTACAGTATATGTATTAATACCAGTAATTCTTTCAATATTATATAGTATCTGTACCAACCAGAACTACAGTATATTTTAATACCCTAATTCCTCAATATCCGTACTCATAGTAGCCGTACCAACCGAACACAGTATATTTATTAATACCAGTAATTCTCAATATTAACCATAGTGTCCCTGTACCTAAGAGGACTACCGTATTATGTATCAGAATACCAGTAATTTTTCATAGTATATAAGTATCCCTGTCACCAACCTAGAACTACACATATTGTAACTACCGAAGTATATTCTCATATTAATATAGTATCCCTGTACCCAGAAACTACAGTAATGATTATTAATAACCAGTAATTCCTCAATTTACATATTCCCTGTACAAGAGACTACAGTATATGTCTTAATACCAGTAATTTTCAATTATTCGTATCCTGACCAACAGCACTACAGTATGTATATAACTACCAGTAATTCTTCATATTATTAAGTATCCCTGTACCGACAGTAACTAGTTAATTTCAATACTTTTCATTCATGTGTCCCTGTACCAAGAGACTCAGTAATGTGATTAATCCACCTTAATTCAATATTATATAGTATCCCTGTACCACTAGACTCCACATTTATCTAATACAGGTAATTCTCAAGTATTATATATATGCCCTGTACCAACCGGAAACTAGCAGTATATGTAATAATACCACGTATTCTCAATATGATTCATTTAAGGTTCCTGTACCAACAGAACTACAGTATATGTAACATTATATGTATATATACACGGTAATTGCTCAATATTATATAGTAGTCCCCTGACCAAAGAGGACTACAGTATATGTATATACCATAATTTTCAATATATATAGTATCCTGTACCAACTCAGATACATACGCATATGTATTAATACCAGTAATTCTCAATATTATATTGTCCCTGTACCAACCAGAACTACAGTACTAATGTATTAATACCAGTAGATTCCTCATCTCATATATAGTATATCCCTGTACCAAAGAGGCACACAGTATATGTTTATACGTAATTTCAATATTATATAGTATCCCTGTCCAACAACTACGATATGTATTAATCACAGTAATTCTGCAATTATAATATAGTTCCCGTACAACCAAACTACAGTATATGTATTAATACTCCATATTCTCAGAATATTATTATAGATTCCATCCCGTACCCCCAACCAGAACTCAGTATATGTATTAATCCCAGTAATTCTCAATATTATAGTATCCCGTACCAACCAGAACTACAGTATATCTTATTAATACGCAGTAATTCTCAATATTATATAGTATCCCCGTACCACCAGAACACAGTATATGTATTTTAATACCAGTACTTCTCAATATTATATAGTATCCCTGTACCAACCAGATAAATTTCATATTATATTAGTAGTTCCCTGTACACAGAACTACAGTATTGTATAATACCAGTAATTTCAATATATATAAGTATCCCTGTACCAACTAGTAAACTACAGCACATGTATTAATACAGTAATTCTCAATACAGATTATATAAGTGTCCCGTACCACCAGAACTCCAGTATATGTATTAATACAGATTCTCAACATTATATAGTATCCCTGTACCAAAGAGGACTACAGTATATGTATTAATACCATTAGATTCTCAATATTATAATATATCCCCTGTACCAACCAGAACTATAGTATATGTATTAATAACCAGTAATTCTCAATATTATAGTATCCCAGTAACTAACCAGAACTACAGTATATGTATTAATACCAGTAATTCTCAATATTATATAGTATCCCCGTACCACCAGAACTACAAGTATATGTATTATACCATAATTCTCAATATTATATAGTATCCCTGTACCAACCAGAACTACAGTATTTTATTAATACCATTAATTCTCAATCTATATATATCCCGACAATACCAACCAGACTACAGTATATGTATTAATACCATGTAATTCTCAATATTATATAGTATCCCCGTACCAACCAGAACTACAGTATTGTATTAATACCAGTAATTCTCATATTATATAGTATCCCCCGTACCAACCAGACACAGTATATTATAATACCAGTAATTCCTCATATTATATAGTAATCCATGTACCAACCAGAACTACCAGTATTATTTATATATAATACCAGTAATTATCTCAATATTATATCATAGTAACCGCCATATACCAACCAGAACTACAGTATATGCATTATACCAGTAATTCTCAATATTATATAGTATCCTGTACCACCAGAACTACGTATATGTATTAATACCAGTAATTCTCAATATTATTAGTACCCCGTACCAAGCAGAACTACAGTATATGTATTAATACCAGTAATTCTTCAATATTATATAGTATCCCCCGTACCAAGCAAACACAGTATATGTATTATACCAGTAACTCATATTATATAGTATCCACCCGTACCAAGCAACTACATATATGTATTAATACCAGTAATTCTCAATATTATATATATCATCCCCGTACCAACCAAACTAAGTATATGTATTAATACCATAATTCTCAATATTTATAGTATCCCCATACCAACCAGACACTACAGTATATGTATTAATACCAGTAATTCTCAATATTTTTAGTTTTTAGAAACTCATCTTGCCCACTTTTAAAGCTATCAGTGACTTGCAATTACCACATCGCTGGAGACAGTTCCACAGTTTCACACATCATTTTACTGTAAAGAAACTTTCCTAACCTGAAGATGAAACGTCTTTTTCTTCCAACCTTAAAGGATGTCCACGTGTCCTCTGATATGACAATTAGTAAACATGCATCAGATTTACTTTGTAGCCCATTAATATATTTGTATAAGTTTTTTCATATCCCCACCGCAAACGTCGCTTCTCCAATGTAAACAGCCCTAACTTTGTCTAACCATGTGACCAGATTTGGGCCAAATGAACTGGTTTTTATTGTAGAACCTACAAAATTTCCAAAATTTTCCACCTCAAACTGATAAAATTATGGTTAAACTGAAATTTATGCAAAAAAATTGTACAAACATTGTTCACTAAACCAGCCAGTGGAACAAAACCACGACAGGTTGGCCATTTCTTTTCTTGACTGATCAGGATTGTAGACGCACAATGTGATCATCCAGGTCAAACAAGGACCCATCCATCACCCTGCATGTACATAAGACAATGTTTATTCCACCCAGTTGGGGAACACTAAACCGTCAATTGTATTGTTTATCTCACAGACATGTCTCACAGTCCGCTTTATTAGTCCTTATTGCCCATTTACAATGATATATAGTATACATAGATGGCTTGGGAACCTGAGATATAAACCATCCAAAATACAATAAATGGTTATTGGTACCAACTAGCGGAAATACCCGGTGGTGCTCAGGACAACATCGATTATACGTCTAACCACTACTAACTATAGCGCCAAAGTATCCTGTGCCAGCACCGTAGTATTACCACCCAGAATTACCAAGAAAAGTAGTGGTTAGATGTACACAATGGTAATATTCCTGCATTTACTGTGGCACTGGGTATACAACGAGTGCTGGCACAGGATACTGTGGCGCTCTAGTCTAGTGGTGGTTAGATGTATACAATGGTATATAGTCCCTGTAATTTACTCTGTAACACTGGGGTAATACCACGAGTGCTGGCACAGGATACTGTGGCGCGCTCTAGTCTAGTAGTGGTTAGATGTATACAATGGTATATATTCCTGCATTTACTGTGGCACTGGGGTAATACACGAGTGCTTGGCACGGATACTTTGGCACTCTAGTCTAGTAGTGGTTAGATGTTACATGGTATATAGTCCCCTGTATTTACTGTAACACTGGGGTAATACCACGAGTGCTGGCACAGGATACTGTGGCCTCTAGTCTAGTATGGGTTAGATGTATACAATGGATATATTCCTGCATTTACTGTGGCACTGGGGTTCTACAACGAGTGCGGCACGATACTTTGGCACTCTAGTCTAGTGGTGGTTAGATGTATACAATGGTATATAGTCAACCGTATTTACTGTAGCACTGGGTAATACCACGAGTGCTGGAACAGGATACTGTGTGCGCTCTATCTAGTGGTGGTTAGATGTATACAATGGTATATAGTCCTGTATTTCTGTAACCTGGGTAAATACCACGAGTGCTGGCACAGGATACTGTGGCACTCTAGTCTAGTGGTGGTTAGATGTATACAATGGTATATAGTCCTGTATTTACTGTAACACTGGGGTAATACCACGAGTGCTGGCACGGGATACTGTGGCGCTCTAGTCTAGTAGTGGTTAGATGTACAATGGTATATAGTCCTGTATTTACTTTAACACTGGGTAATACCACGAGTGCTGGCACAGGATACTGTGGCGCTCTAGTCTAGTAGTGGTTAGATGTATACAATGGTATATAGTCCTGTATTTACTGTAACACGTGGGCGTAACACCACGAGTGCTGGCACAGGATACTGTGGCACTCTAGTCTAGTGGTGTTAAATGTATACAATGGTATATTGTCCTGTATTTACTGTAACACTGGGGTAATACCACGAGTGCTGGCACGGGATACTGTGGCGCTCTAGTCTAGTAGTGGTTAGATGTATACAATGGTATATATTCCTGTATTTACTGTGGCACTGGGGTAATACAACGAGTGCTGGCACAGGATACTGTGGCGCTCTAGTCTAGTAGTGGTTAGATGTATACAATGGTATATAGTCCTGTATTTACTGTAACACTGGGGTAATACCACGAGTGCTGGCACAGGATACTTTGGCACTCTATCCTAGTAGTGGTTAGATGTATACAATGCTATATAGTCCGTTACTTTACTGTAACACTGGGGTAATACCACGAGTGCTGGCACGGGATACTGTGGCACTCTAGTCTAGTGGTGGTTAGTATGTATACAATGGTATATTCCTGTAATTTACTGTACACTGGGTAATACCACGACGTGCTGGCACAGGATACTGTGGCACTCTAGTCCTAGTGGTGGTTAGATGTATACAATGCTATATAGTCCTGTTATTTACTGTAACACTGGGTAATACCACGAGTGCTGGCACGGGTACTCTGTGCGCTCTAGTCTAGTAGTGGTTAGATGTATCAATGGTATATTATTCCTGCATTTACTTGGCACTGGGGTAATACAACGAGTGCTGGCACAGATACTTTTGGCACTCTAGTCTAGTGGTGGTTTAGATGTATACAATGGTATATAGTCCTATATTTACTGTAGCACTGGTTAATACCACGATTGCTGGCACAGGATACTGTGGCGCTCTAGTCCTAGTGGTGGTTAGATGTATACATTGGTATTAGTCCTGTATTTCCTGTAACACTGGGGTAATCCACGAGTGCTTGGCATAGGATACTGTGGCGGCTCTAGTCTAGTAGTGGTTAGATGTATAAAATGGTATATAGTCCTGATTTACTGCACACTGGGGTAATACCACGAGTGCTGTCACAGGATTACTGTGGCGCTCTAGTCTATAGTGTGGTTAGATGTATACAATGGTATATAGTCCTGTATTTACTGTAACACTGGGGGTAATACCACAGTGCTGGCACGGATACTGTGGCGCTCTAGTCTAGTGGTGGTTTAGATGTATACAATGGTATATAGTCCGCATTTACTGTACCACTGGGGTAAATACCACGAGTGCTGGCACAGGATACTTTGGCGCTCTAGTCTATTGTGTTAGATGTAACAAATACCCCTAAAAAGGAATGTACACCAAATCCCAAGTAAATAAAATGGTATATAGTCCTGTATTTACTGTAACCACTGGGGTAATACCACAGTGCTGGCACAGGGATACTGGGCGCTTCTAGTCTAGTGGTGGTTAGATTATACAATGGTATATAGTCCTGTATTTACTGTAACACTGGGGTAATACACGAGTGCTGGCACAGGATATGTGGCGCTCTAGTCTAGTGGTGGTTAGATGTATACAATGGTATATAGTCCTGTATTTACTGGTAACACTGGGGTAATACCACGAGTGCTGGCACAGGATACTTTGGCGCTCTAGTCTAATGGTGTTAGATTGTATACAATGGTTATAGTCCTTTATTTACTGTAACACTGGGGTAATACCACGAGTGCTGGCACGGGATACTGTGGCGCTCTAGTCTAGGTGGTTGGTGTTATACAATGGTATATATTCCTTTTATTTACTGTAACACTGGGGTATACCCACTGCTGGCACAGGATACTGGTGCGCTCTCTCTAGTGGGTGGTTAGATGTATACAATGGTATATAGTCCTGTATTTACTGTAGCACGGGGTAATACCACGAGTGCTGGCACAGGATACTGTGGCCTTCTAGTCTAGTTGTGGTTAGATGTATACAATGGTATATAGTCCTGTATTTACTGTAACACTGGGGTAATACCACAGTGCTGGCACAGGATACTGTGGCGCTCTAGTCTAGTAGGTGGTTAGATGTATACATGGTATATATAGTCCTGTATTTACTGTAACACTGGGGTAATACCACGAGTGCTGGCACAGATACTGTGGCGCTCTAGTCTAGTGGTGGTTAGATGTATACAATGGTATATAGTCCTGTATTTACTGTAACACTGGGGTAATACACGAGTGCTGGCACAGATACTGTGGGCTCTAGTTCTAGTTGTGGTTAGATGTATACAATGGTATATAGTCCTGTATTTACGTAAACACTGGGGTAATACCACGAGTGCTGGCACAGGATACTGGGCGCTCTCTAGTCTAGTATGGTTAGATGTATACACTGGGTATAATAGAGTCCTGTATTTTACTGTAACACTGGGGTAATACCACGAGTGCTGGCACAGGATACTGTGGCGCTCTAGTCTAGTAGTGGTTTAGATGTATACATGGTATATAGTCCTGTATTTACTGTAACACTGGGGTCAATACCACGAGTGCTGGCACAGGATACTGTACGCTCTAGTCCTAGTGGTGGTTAATGTATACAATGGTATATAGTCCTGTATTTTACTGTAACACTGGGTATACCACGAGTGCTGGCACAGGATACTGTGGCACTCTAGTCTAGTAGTGGTTAGATGTATACATGGTATATAGTCCTTTTTTATTGTAACACCTGGGGTAATACCACGAGTGCTGGCACAGGATACTGTGGCGCTCTAGTTCTAGTGGTGGTTAGATGTATACAATGGTATATAGTCCTTTATTTACTGTAACCTGGGGTCATACCACGAGTGCTGGCACAGGATACTGTGGCGCTCTATCTCGTGGTGGTTAGATGTATACAATGGTATATGTCCTTTATTTACTGTAACACTGGGGTATAACACGAGTGCTGGCACAGGTACTGGTGGCGCTCTAGTCTAGTGGTGGTTAGATGTATACACTGGTATATAGTCCCTGTATTTACTGTAACACTGGGGTAAATACCACGAGTGCTGGCACAGGATACTGGTTGCGCTCTAGTCTAGTGTGTGGTTAGATGTTACAATGGTATCTAGTCCTGAATTTACTGTCAACACGGGGGTAATACCACGAGTGCTGGCACGGATACTGTGGCACTCTAGTCAGTAGTGGTTAGATGTATACATGGTATATAGTCCTGTATTTACTGTACACGGGGTAATACCACAGAGTGCTGGCACAGGATACTGTGGCGCTCTAGTCTAGTAGTGGTTTAGATGTATACAATGGTATATAGTCCTGTATTTACTGTAACACTGGGGTAATACCACGAGTGCTGGCACAGGATACTGTGGCACTCTAGTCTAGTAGTGGGTTCGATGTATACAATGGTATATAGTCCTGTATTTACTGTAACCCTGGGGTATACCACTAGTGCTGGCACAGGATACTGTGGCCTCTAGTCTAGTGGTGGTTAGATGTATCAATGGTATATAGTCCCTGTATTTACTGTAACACTGGGTAATACCACATAGTGCTGGGCACGGATACTGTGGCGCTCTAGTCTAGTAGTGGTTAGATGTATACAATGGTATATAGTCCTGTATTTACTGTAACACTGGGTAATACCACTGTGCTGGCACAGGATACGGTGGCACTCTAGTCTAGTAGTGGTTAGATGTATACAATGGTATATAGTCCTGTATTTAACTGTAACACTGGGGTAATACCACGAGTGCGGCACAGGATACTGTGGCGCTCTAGTCTAGTAGTGGTTAGATGTATACAATGGTATATAGTCCCTGTATTACTTAACAACACTGGGGTAATACCACGAGTGCTGGCACAGGATACTGTGGCGCTCTAGTCTAGTAGTTGGTTAGATGTATACATGATATAGTCCTGTATTTACTGTAACCCTGGGGTAATACCACGAGTGCTGGCACCAGGATACTGTGGCGCTCTTAGCTAGTAGTGGTTAGATGTATACAATGGTATATAGTCCTTTATTTACTGTAACACTGGGGTAATACCACGAGTGCTGGCACGGATACTGTGGGGCGCTCTATCCTAGTGGTGGTTAGATGTATACAATGGTATATAGTCCTGTATTTACTGTAACACTGGGGTAATACCACGAGTGCTGGCACAGGATACTGTGGCGCTCTAGTCTAGTGGTGGTTAGATGTATACATGGTATATATGTCCTGTATTTACTGTAACACTGGGGTATATCCACGTAGTGTGTGCACAGCGTACTGTGGCGCTCTAGTCTAGTGTGTGTTAGATGTATACAATGGTAATAGTCCTGTATTTACTGTAAACACTGGGGTATACCACGAGTGCTGGGCACAGGATACTGTGGCACTCTAGTCTAGTAGGTTTAGATGTATACAATGGTATATAGTCCCTGTATTTACTGTAACACTGCGGTAATACCACGAGTGCTTGGCACAGGATACTGTGGCGCTCTAGTCTAGTAGTGGTAGATGTATACATGGTATATAGTCCTGTATTACGGTAACACTGGGGTAATACCACGAGTGCTGGCACAGGATACTGTGGCTCTATTCCTAGTAGTGGTTAGATGTATACAATGGATATAGTCCTTTATTTACTGTAACACTGGGGTATACCACGAGTCTGGCACAGGATACTGGGCTGCTCTAGTCTAGTAGTGGTTAGATGTCATACAATGGTATATAGTCCTTTATTTACTGTAACACTGGGTAATACCACGATGCTGGCACAGGATACTGTGGCACTCTAGTCTAGTGGTGGTTAGATGTATACAATGGTATATAGTCCTGTATTTACTGTAGCACTGGGGTATACACGAGTGCTGGCACAGGATCTGTGGCAGCTCTAGTCTAGTGTGGTTAGATGTATACAATGGTCGTAGTATCCTGTATTACTGTACCACGGGGGTAATACCACGAGTGCTGGCACAGAATCCTGTGGCGCTCTAGTCTAGTAGTGGTTAGCATGTATACAATGGTATATAGTCCTGTATTTACTGTAACACTGGGTAAGTACCACGAGTGCTGGCACAGGATACTGTGGCAACTCTAGTCTAGTAGTGGTTAGATGTTATACAAGGGTATATAGTCCTGTATTTTACTGTAACACTGGGTAATACCACGAGTGCTGGCACAGATAAACTGTGGCCTCAGTCTAGTAGTGGTTAGATGTATACAATGGTATATAGTCCTGTTATTTACTGTAACACTGGGGTAATCCACGAGTGCTGGCACAGGATCTGTAGCGCTCTAGTCTAGTGGTGGTTTAGATTATACAATGGTATATAGTCCTGTATTTACTGTAAACACTGGGGTAATACCACGAGTGCTGGCACAGGATACTGTGGCACTCTAGTCTAGTAGTGTTAGATTATACAAATGGTATATAGTCCTGTATTTACTGTAACACTGGGTTAATACCACGAGTGCTGGCACAGGATACTGTGGCACTCTATTCTAGTATGGTTAGATGTTACACTGGTATATAGTCCTGTATTTTACTGTAACACTGGGGTAATACCACGATTGCTGGTCACAGGATACTGTGGCCTCTCAGTCTAGTGGTGGTTAGATGTATACAATGGTATATAGTCCTGTATTACTGTAACACTGGGGTAATACCACGAGTGCTGGCACAGGATACTGTGGCACTCTAGTCTATTAGTGGTTAGATGTATACAATGGTATATAGTCCTGTATTTATTGTAACACTGGGTAAAATACCACGGAGTGCTGGCACAGGATACTGTGGTCGTCTCTAGTCCTATAGTGGTTAGATGTATACAATGGTATATAGTCCTGTATTTACTGTAACACTGGGGTAATACCACGATGTGCTGGCACAGGATACTGTGGCGCTCTAGTCTAGTGGTGTTAGATGTATACACATGGTATATAGTCCTGTATTTACTGTAACACTGGGGTAATACCACGATGCTGGCACGATACTGGTGGCCTCTAGTCTAGTAGTGGTTAGATGTATACAATGTATATAGTCCTGTATTTACTGTAACCACTGGGGTAATACCACGAGTGCTGGCACAGGATACTGTGGCGCTCTAGTCTTAGTGGTGGTTAGATTTATACAATGGTATATAGTCCTGTATTTACTGTAGCACGGGGTAATACCACGAGTGCCTGGCACAGGATACTGTGGCGCTCTAGTCTAGTAGGGTTAGATGTACACATGTATATAGTCCTGTATTTTACTGTACACTGGGGTAATACCACGAGTGCGTGGCACAGGATACTGTGGCGTCTCTAGTCTAGTGGTGGTTAGATGTATACAATGGTATATAGTCCCTTATTTACTGTAACACTGGGGTTATACCACGAGTGCTGGCACAGGATACTGTGGCGCTCTAGTCTAGTAGTGGTTAGATTATACAATGGTAAATAGTCCTGTATTTACTGTACACTGGGTATACCCACGAGTGCTGGCACAGATACTGTGGCCTCTAGTCTAGTGGTGGTTAGATGTATACAATGGTATATAGTCCTGTATTTACTGTAGCACTGGGTAATACCACGAGTGCTGGCACAGGATACTGTGGCACTCTAGTCTAGTGGTTTAGATGTATACAATGGTATATAGTCCTGTATTTACTGTACCCACTGGGGTAATACCACGAGTGCTTGGCACAGGATACTGTGGCGCTCTAGCCTAGTAGTGGGTTAGATGTATACAATGGTCTTTAGTCCTGTATTTACTGTAACACTGGGGTAACCCACACGAGTGCTGGCACAGGATCTGTGGGCGCTCTAGTCTACTTGTGTGGTTAGATGTATACCAATGGTATATAGTCCTGTATTTACTTGTAACACTGGGGTAATCCACGAGTGCTGGCACAGGATACTGTGGCGCTCTAGTCTAGTGTGGTTAGATGTATCAATGGTATATAGTCCTGTATTTACTTTAACACTGGGGTAATACCACGAGTGCTGGCACAGGATACATTGGCGCTCTAGTCTATGTGGTTATACATGTATACAATGGTATATAGTCCTCGGTATTTACTGTAACCTGGGTAATACCACGAGTGCTGGCACAGGATACTGGGCGCTCTATCTAGTAGTGGTTAGATGTATACAATGGTATATAGTCCTGTATTTACTGGTAACACTGGGGTATACCACGAGGGCTGGCACAGATACTGTGGCGCTCTAGTCTATAGTGTTAGATGTATACAAGGTATATAGTCCTGTATTTACTGTACACTGGGGTAATACCACGATTGCTTGCACAGATACTGAGGCTCTAGTCTAAGTGGTGTTAGATTTCTAACATGGTAATATATTCCTGTATTTACTGTAACAACTGGGGTACATACCCACGAGTGCTGGCACAGGATACTGTGCGCTCTAGGCTAGTAGTGGTTAGATGTTATACAATGGTATATAGTCCTGTATTTACTGTAAACTGGGGTAATACCACGAGTGCTGGCACAGGATCTGTGGGCGCTCTAGTCTAGTGGTGGTTAGATGTATACAATGTATATAGTCTGTATTTACTGTAACTGGGTAATCCACGAGTGCTGGCACAGGATACTGTGGCGCTCTAGTCTAGTGGGTTAGATGTAATACAAGGTATATATCCTGTATTACTGTAACCTGGTTTAATACCACGAGTGCTGGCACAGGATCCTGTGGCGCTCTAGTCTAGTAGTTGTTAGATGTATACAATGGTATATAGTCCTGTATTACTGTAACACTGGGGTAATACCACGATTGCTGGCACAGGATACTTGGCGCTCTAGTCTAGTAGTGGTTAGATGTATACAATGGTATATAAGTCCTGTATTTACTGTAACACTGGGGTAATACCACGAGTGCTGGCACAGGATACTGTGGCGCTCTAGTCTGTTGTGGTTAGATGTATACATGTATATAGTCCCTGTATTTACTGTAACTGGGTAATACCACGAGTGCTGGCACAGGATACTGTTGCGCTCTAGTCTAGTAGTGGTTTAGATGTAATACACATGGTATATAGTCCGCTGTATTTACTGTAACACTGCTGGGGTAATACCACGAGTGCTGGCACAGGATACTGTGGCGCTCTAGTCTAGTTGTGGTTAATGTATACAATGGTATATAGTCCTGTATTTACGTAACACTGGGGAATACCACTAGTCTGGGCACGGATACTGTGGCGCTCTAGCTAGTAGTGGTTAGATGTATCAATGGTATATAGTCCTGTATTTACTGTAACACTGGGGTAATACCACGAGTGCTGTGCGCACAGGATACTGTGGCGCTCTAGTCTAGTGGTGGTTAGATGTATACAATGTATATAGTCCTGTATTTACTGTAACACTGGGGTAATACCACCCGAGTGCTGGCACAGGATACTGTGGGCGCTCTAGTCTAGTGGTGTGTAGATGTATACAATGGTATATAGTCCTGTATTTACTGTACACACTGGGTTAATACCACGAGTGCTGGCACAGGATACTGTGGCGCTCTAGTCTATAGTGGTTAGATGTATACAATGGTATATAGTCCTGTAATTTACTGTAAACTGGGTAATACCACGAGGCTGGCACAGGATACTTGTGGCGCTCTAGTCTAGTAGTGGTTAGATGTATACAATGGTATATATTCCTGTATTTACTGTAACACTGGGGTAATCCACGATGCTGGCACAGGATACTGTGGCGCTCTAGTCTAGTTTGGTTAGAGTTACAATGGTATCATAGTCTGTTATTTACAGTAACACTGGGTAATACCACGAGTGCTGGCACAGATACTGTGGCGCTCTAGGCTAGTAGGTTAGATGTTACAATGGTATATAGTCCCTGTATTTACTGTAACACTGGGGGTAATACCACAGTGCTGGCACAGGATCCTGTGGCGCTCTAGTCTAGTGTGGGTTAGATTTATACAATGGTATATAGTCCCTGTATTTACTGTAACACTGGGGTAATACCACGAGTGCTGCACAGGATACTGTGGCGCTCTAGTCTAGTGGTGGTTAGATGTATACAATGGTATATAGTCCTGTATTTACTGTACACACTGGGTTAATACCACGAGTGCTTGGCACACGGATACTGTGGGTCGCTCTCGTCATAGTAAGTGGTTAGATGTATACAATGGTATATAGTCCTGTATTTACTGTAACACTGGGGTAATACCACGAGTGCTGGCACAGGATACTGTGGCGCGCTCTAGTCTAGTAGTGGTTAGATGTATACAATGGGTAATTACTAATCCTGTATTTACTGTTCACTGGGGTAATACCACGAGTGCTGGCACAGGATACTGTGGGCGCTCTAGTCTTGTTGTGGTTAGATGTAACCAATGGTATATAGTCCTGTATTTACTGTAACACTGGGGTAATACCCACGAGTGCTGGCACAGATACTGTAGCGCTCTAGTCTAGTAGTGGTTAGATGTATACAATGGTATATAGTCCTGTATTTACTGTAACCACTGGGGTAATACCACGAGTGCGTCACAGGATACTGTGGCGCTCTAGTCTATAGTGGTTAGATGTATACAACTGGTATTTAGTCCTGTATTTACTGTAACACTGGGTAATACCCGAGTGCTGGCACAGGATCCTGTGGCGCTCTAGTCTAGTAGTGGTTAGATGTATACAATGGTATTTTAGTCCTGTATTTACTTGTACCACTTGGGTAATAACCACGATGTGTCTGGCACATGATACTGTGGCGCTCTAGTCCTAGTAAGTGGTTAGATGTATACAATGGTATATATCCTTATTACTGTAACCTGGGGTAATACCACGAGTGCTGTCACACGATACTGGGGCGCTCTTTATTCTAGTAGTGGTTAGATGTATACAATGGTATAAAGTCCCTGTAGTTTAACGTAAAATCTGGGGTAATACCACGAGTGCTGCTGCACAGATACTGTGGCTCCTTAGTGTTGGTTAGATTGTATTACATGGTATATAGTCCTGGATTTCTGTAGCACTGGGGTAATACCACGAGTGCTGGGCACAGAGATACTGTGGGCACTCTAGCTAGTCATGGGTGATGTATCCAATATGTAATATAGTTCTGTATTTATCTGTACCACTTGGGTAATACCAATACCACGAGTGCTGGCAACGTGATACTGTGGCGCTGCTAGTCCTCTAGTAGTGGTGTATTATGTAACAATGGTAATAGTCCTGTATTTACTGTAACGGGTCTACCTACCGGTGCTGGCACAGATACTGTGGCGCTCTAGTCTAGTAGTGGTTAATGTATACAATGGTATTAGTCCTGTATTTACTGTAACACGGGGTAATCCACGATGCGGGCCAGGATACGTGGCGCTCTTCTAGTAGTGGTTAGCTGTATCCAATGGTCTATATGTCCTGTAATTTACTGTAACACTGGGGTAATACCACTGAGTGTGGCACAGGAACTGTGGCCGCTTAGTCTAGTAGTGGAGTTGATGTTCAATGGTATATAGTCCTGTATTTACTGTAACACTGGGGTAATACTCACGAAGTGCCTAGGCACAGGAACTTTGGCGCTCTAGTTCTAATGTGGTTAGATGTATACATGGTATATAGTCCTGTATTTACGTACCACTTGGGTAATACCACGAGTTGCTGGCACAGGAAACTGTGGCGCTCTAGTCTAGTGGTGGTTAGATGTATACAATGTAATATAGTCCTGTATTACTGTAACACTGGGGTATAACCACTGATGTGCTGGCACAGGATACTTTGGCGCTCTAGTCGTAGTGGTTAGTGTATACAATGGTTATCTAGTCCCTGTATTACTGTAGCACTGGGTAATACCACGTAGTTCTTGCAATAGTGATACTGTGGGCGCTCTAGTCTAGTAAGTGTTAGATGGTATACATGGTGATATTTCCTGTATTACTGTAGCACTGAGGTTATACCCCACCGAGTGCTGGCTAGGTACTGTGGCCTCTAGTCTAGTTGGTGGTTAGATGTATAACCAATGGTAGATAAGTCCCTGTATTTACTGTAACACTGGGTTAATACACTAGTGCTGGCCAGTATACTGTAGGTCGCTCTAAGTCTAGTGGTGGTTAGATGTATCAAATGGTAAATATTCCTGTATTTACTGTAAACTGGGGTAAAGTACCACGAGTGCTGGACCAGGATTACTGTGGCGTGCTCGTATAGTCTAGTAGTGGTTATATGTTATACAATGTTAGTCCTGTATTTACTGTACCACTGGGGTAATTACCACGATTGCTGGCACATACTGTGAGCGCTCTAGTCTAGTGTGGTTAGATGTATACAGTGGTATATAGTCCCGTATTTACTGTAACACTGGTGGTATGACCACGAGTGCTTCACAGGATACTGTGCCTCTCGTCTAGTAATTGGTTAAATGTCATGTATACCACTGGTATAGTCCTGTTTTTTACTGTATAACACTGGGGTACATACCACGAGTGCGGGCACATGGCCAGTACTGTGGCGGCTCTAGTCATGTAGTGTTAGATGTATACAATGGTATATGTCCCATGTATTTACTGTAACCTGGGGTAATACCACCCAACGAGTCGCTGGTCACAGGATACTGTGGCGCTCTAGTCTAGTGGTGGTTATATGGTATACAATGTATATAGTCCTGTATTTAACTGTACCACTGTGGTATACCACGAGTGCTGGCACAGGTAATACTGTGGCGCTCTAGTCTAGTGGTGTTTTAAGTTATACAGTGGTAATAGTCCTGTATTTTACTGTAACACTGGGGTAATACCAGAGTTGCTGTCCACAGGATCACTGTGTCGCTCTAGTCTAGTAGTGGTTAGATGTATACATGGTATATATAATCCTGTATTTTAACTTAACACTGGGTATACCACGAGTGGGCTGGCCAGGTACGGGGATACTATATAATATTGAGAACTACAGTATATGTATTAATACCAGTAATCCTCAATATTATATAGTATCCCCGTACCAAGCAGAACTACAGTATATGTATTAATACCAGTAATTCTCAATATTATATAGTATCCCCGTACCAACCAGAACTACAGTATATGTATTAATACCAGTAATTCTCAATATTATATAGTATCCCCATACCAACCAGAACTACAGTATATGTATTAATACCAGTAATTCTCAATATTTTTTAGTTTTAGAAACTCATCTTGCCCACTTTTAAAGCTATTCAGTGAACTTGCAATTACCACATCTGCTGGAAGACAGTTCCACAGTTTCACCATTTTCACTGTAAAGAAACCTTTCCTAACCTGAAGATGAAACTTCTTTTCTTCCAACCTTAAAGGATGTCCACGTGTCCTCTGATATGACCAATTAGTAAACAATGCATCAGAGTTTACTTACGCCACTGTCGTGGCGTTGCCGAGGAAGAGATCCCAACAATAGTTCACCGAATCCTTCCATTTCACATTAGAAATAAGGGGTGGGGGGAAATGTTCCTGTCAGAGTGGATGCTGGTATCAAGAGCTGCGAAACAATAACACTTGGTGTTTGTGTCTACCAGTACCCCCCCTTGTGATTGGTCAAGATCACAATAGCTAAACATTAGTCCATGAATGTTTTCGTTGACTAGTTGTTAGTGGAGCTTGGACCTAGAATTTAGGAACATATGGGGTTCGAGTAAAAAAACGTGGTTGCACAGCTCGAGAAGACCACCCATATATTTCCTTTGGTAATGTCTCTATACGGAAATCAGGGAGATTTAAAAGTAATGGTGTTAAACCAAGCACCAATCGTCGTGTTAATTTGGGTTATTATAAGGCTTTGGGTTTTACAATCCATTTGGTTTTGTATTAACGGAGCACCGGCTAATGCCAGGTAAAACGTGAGGGTATCGGATAATTAATTGGTGCCTTTTCAATTGAGAGCTTTACCCTTCATGCATCTTCGCCTGTACCAGGTTAACCGGTGATGCAGTAGAACTACCATAATTTATGAGAGGAGCGCGGAAGGTAGTACATACCCCTGGAATATCAAGCAAGTGCCCGCTGCTCAATATAATATAATGAGATGTGGTTTCAAAACCAGCCAAGCAATGGTTTTTACAAGACTAACGTCAATCTAGTCACCAGCCTGTTATACCCGGAGTCACCGCATGGAGAGGTATCTGTATAACATTGTACAAGTAGTACCGAGAGGAGTAGTATTGGAAAAGGGGTGTGGTTTAACTAAGAGACTCGGGGGGAACGAGCGGTCCATCTAGTCCCAACCTTTATAGGAATACCCTACCTACATGTCTTAGGTAATAACAGTTACATAGTAACATAAGTATGGGTGCAGTGGGGGGTTGATAAAGACTACGTCATGCTAGTCCAAGCCTTTAATACCCTACCCCATGACTGGTCTGTGATACACGATTTACATAGTAACATAGTGGAAGTGTGGAGGTTGTTAAAATAAAGACCAATCAATTAGCATACCATCTAGAATCCAACCATTTATGACCTACCCGTAACGGGGTGTCTGTATCAAAACCGTGTTAGTTTAACATAGTAATTGGAGGTTGTAAGGTAACGACCAAGATAACGTGCAACATCTACGTCCACTTTATAAAAAAACCGTTATACCGCATAGCGGTCTGTATACCCGTATACATCGGTAACATAGTATTTGAGGTTGGGATAAGACAATACATCCATCTATCCAACCTTTATTCCCTGGACCCATAATGTCTGTAAACAGTTATATAGTAACATAGTATTGGAGTTGTATCAAAGACATACAGTCCACTAGGTCCAAACAGGTTTATAGGGCCCTACCCATAATGTCCTGTATGGGACAGGTTGTGAGGAGTAACATATGGGTGATTGGGAGGTTGTATAAAGAATACATCCTCTAGTCCAGGACCTTTGGGATAGGCCCTCCCATAATGTCTGTATAATAGTTAGCAGTAAGTAATAAATAGGAGGGGATATGGATGGAGGTTGGGTAATAGGACAGGAACATACAGATGCCCTGTACTAGTATCCAACCTTTGTAATAACCCTACCCATGAATGGGTCGTGTATGGAAGGGGAGGGAAGCATTTAACATCGTGGGAAACGATGAGTAGTGGTGATGGTGTATGTGGTATAAAGACAGTAGTCCTCCTAGTACCAAACCTTTAGTAACCGCTACACCATAAAAATGTTCTGTAATAACCGGTTACATAGTAAGCATCGTATGGTGGAGGGTTGTCATACACCATAGCGAAATCCGGCTAGTCCAGAAAACCTTGAGTACCCTAGGAGCCCATAATGTCCTGTGTAACAGTTCACGATAGTAACATAGTATGTGGGGAGGTATGTTATAAAGACAAGGACGTAAACATTCTAGTCCAACCGGAAATTTAATACCCTAAAGGGGGCCCATATGTCTGTATAACAGGGTTACATAGGTACAGGGATAGTATTGGAGGATAATTATAAGAAGGCAATACGTGGGCCGGTCAAAAAATAGAATACCAACCTTTACTAACCGGCTACCCATAGATTGTCTGTCGAGACAGTTACCAAAAGGGACATACAATCTAACAAGTATTAGTGTGGGGAGGTTGTGATAAAAGACATACGAAGTCCTAAAGACTAGCCCAACCTTATCTCTAACCCATAATGGTGCTTGTATAACAGTTACATAGTAACGATAGGTGATTGTTGGGATATGTGTATAAGACCCTACTTCCATCTAGGTCCAACCTTTATACACGGCTGACCCATAAGTACTGATAACAGTTTGAGATAGTAGGAACATAAGTATTGGAGGTATGTATAAACATAGGGCGATCCATACTAGTCCAACCTTTATACCCTACCCATTGAAAGAGGGGTCCTGTATAACAGTAATACATAATAACACAGTAATTGGAAAGGTTGTATAAATACATACGTCCATCGGAGTTCCACAACCCTTTATACCGCTACCCCTATGGTCTGTATGAACATTAAACATAGTGACACAGATATTGGAGGTTGGTATAAGGAAAAAGACATACATCCATCTATTCCAACTTGGTTAGGACACTACCCATAATGTCGTAGGTCAAGCACAGCAATACCGTAGTAACAAGACAGTATTTGAACGGGTTATTGATATCAGAACATAAGGACGTCCATCTAGTCCACCTTTATACTCTACCCATAGATTGGTTTCCTGTTAATACATGTTACATAGTAACAAGTAATTATGACTGGGTTGTAATAAAAAGACCAATAACGTCCATCTAGTCGGAAAAACCATTATATAACCATGGCCCATAATGTCTGTATAACGTAAAAGGAGAAGATTACAAATAGTAACGATCGAAATTATTAAGTGAGGTTGTGAGATGAAAAGACATACGTCCATCTAGTCCAAAAAAGGCCTTATATAACCTAACTAGCCCGATGATCTGGTGCTGTAGGGTAACAGTTGCACATGGTCACTAAGACATAAAGTAAATTGGAGGATAATGTTAAAGACCAATCCATAAGGCCATCTTGTCCCGAACAGGGGGAGTTTAATACATACGCGCCTACCGCCTACTGTCTATATAACAGTAATACAGTGAGTAACCAGTAGTTGAAATTGAGAAAAAAGGGGTTGTATCAAGACATACATCGTAAATCTAGATCCAAAAGCCTTTCTATCCTACCCATAATGTCTGTATAACGCGTTACAGGGGTAGTAACACAGTATTGAGGCGGGATGTGGGTAGTAAAGGACAAAATACGAAAACGAGGATCCATCTAGTCCCACGGACCTTTATACCCTAAACGCCTAATTTCTGTAGAACAGTACATAGTAACGGATATTATTGTGAGGTTGATATAAAGAACATGACGTCCCACGAAAATCCCATCTAGTCCCAAGGACGCATGTATGACCGAAGGAAGCGTCAGCTTTGTTAAACCCTAAACCTAAAACAGTTAGTGAATGGGGGAAAGGGGGAAGAAAGGGAACCAAGAGTATGGAAAAAACAGCTAAAAACAGAAATGAGGCAATGGAAGCGGGGAATGGACAGTAGGTACCAAGGCCACAGAAATAGGACGTACGGGTACTATGATAATTAATAACCATAGTCAACTAAATATTAGTGACAGCCCCTAAATGTGGCGTCCACTGTGTCCTTGTGTGAAAATATATGTCCACATAAAAAAAAAGAAAAGGGGGAGGGGCAGTTCCTAATGGACTCACTACTAGGGGGAGAGTTCTGCCGTTCCTATTGACTCACCACAGAGGTGTAAAACAAGGAAACACACGGAGGTAGAACACCAATTAAACAGGATAAGGTTTGCTTGCGACAGGGCCCCTGGATTGTAAAGAGGGGGGCCCTGCATTTGGGACAGATTAGGGCCGCTGCGATTTGTACAGATGGGGGCCTTTGATTTGGTACGAGGGGAGCCCTGGATTTGGACAAAGGAAGGGGCTGGATTTTGGGATATAGGGGGGCCTCTGGATTTTGGGACAGAGGGGGCCCTTGCCTTGGACTCAGGGGGGGCTCTTGGCCTTGGGACACTAATAGGATACCATCTGGCCTTGGGACACTAAGGGGGCACTCTGTTCTTTTTAGCGCCCCTTATATGTATGTATATACATATAACGGCGCTAGATACTAACAGATGACATATACATTTATAATACAGTAATTTTTCATATTAATAGTATCACCCGTACCAACCAGAATACAGTTTATATGTTTAATACCCTAATTTTTCAAATATTATTAGTAATCCTGTACCAACCAGAACTACAGTATGGTTTAATCCATTAATTCTCAATATTATAGTAGTATACCCCCTGTACCAAACCGAACTACAGTTATGTATTAATACCAGTAATTCTCAATATTATATAGTGTCCTGTACCAACCAGAACTTACAGTAAATATATTAATACCGGTAATTTTCAATATTATATAGTATCCGTGTACCACACGAAACTACATTATATGTTTAATACCAGTAATTCTCAATATTATATAGTATCCTGTACCAACTAGAAACTACAGCATCTATTAATACCATAGTAATTTCCAATATTCATATAGTGTCCGTTACCAACCATAACTACAGTATATGTTTAATACCAGTAATTCCTCACTATTATATAGTTCCCCTGTAAGACCAACCAAACTCAGTATATGTAATTATAACCAGTACAGTTCAATATTATATAGTATCCTGTACCAACCAAGAACTACATTATTATTAATACAGTAAGTTTCATATTAGATAGTATCCCTGTACCAACAGGAAACACGGAGTATATGTCATTAATACCAGTAATCTCAATATTACTAGTGTCCCTGTACCAAAGGGGCCTACAGTAATATGTTATTAATACCAGTACTTTTCAATATTATATAGTTATCCTGTACCAACCAAACTACAGTAATATATTAATACCGTAATTTTCAATATTATATAGTATCCTGTACCAACAGGAAACTACAGTATATGTAATTATACCAGTAATTCTCAATATTACATAGTTTCCCTGTACCAAGAGGACTACAGTATATGTATTAATACACAGTAATTTTCAATATTATATAGTACCCTGTAACCAACCATAACCCAGTATATGTATTAATACCGTATATCACTCAATATTATATAGTATCCCTGTACCAACAGAGTAATTCTCAATATTATATAGTGTCCCTGTACCAAAGAGGACTACGTAATGTATTAATACCAGTAATTTTCAATATTATATAGTAATCCCTGTACCAACTAGAACTACAGCATTGGTATTAATACCAGTAATTCTCATATTATTATATTGTCCCTGTACCAACCGAACTACAGTATATGTATTAATGACCAGTAATTGCTCATATTATATAGTATCCTGTACCAACCAGTACTACAGTATATGTATTAATACCGGTAATTTCTCATATTATAATAGTGTCCCTGTACCAAGAGGACTACAGTATATGTATTATACCATAATTTTCAATATAATATAGTATCCCTGTACAACTAGAACTACAGCATATGTATTAATACCAGTAATTCTCAATATTTATAGTGTCCCTGTACCAACCAGAACTACAGTTATTATTCATACCAGTGATTCTCAACATTATATAGTATCTCCTGTACAAAGAGGACTACAGTATATGTATTATACCAGTATTTCTCAAATTATAATAGTATCCTGTACCCACCAGAACATATTATATTATTAAAATAACAGTAATTCTCAATATTATAATAGTATCCTCCCCGTACTAACCAGAACTACAGTATATGTAGTAATACCAGTACTTCTCAATATTGTATAGTAGTATCCCCGTACCAACCAGACTACAGTATGGTATTATCCCAGTAATTCTCAATATTATATAGTATCCCTGTACCAACCAGAACTACAGTATTTATAATACCAGTAATTCTCAATATTAAGTATAGTCTCCCCGTACCAACCAGAACTACAGTATATGTATTAATACCAGTATTCTCAATTATAAGTATCCGTGTACCAACCAGAGTAATTCTCAATATTATATAGTGTCCCTGTACCAAAGAGGACTACAGTATAGTTATTAATACCAGTAATTTTCAATATAATATAGTATCCCTGTACCAACAGAACTCACAGCATATGTTTAATACCAGTAATTCTCATAATTATATAGTGTCCCTGTACCAACCAGAACTACAGTATATGTATAAACCATGATTCTCAACATTATTAGTATCCCGTACCAAAGAGGACTACAGTATATGTTATTAATACCATTAATTCTCATATTATATAGTAATCCCTGTACTACCAACCATAACTATAGTATTGTATTAATAACACTAATTCAATATTATATAGTATCCCCTACTAACCAGAACTACAGTATATGTAATTAATACCAGTAATTCTCAATATTATATAGTATCCCCCGTACCAACCATAACTACAGTTATGTATTAATACCAGTAAGTCTCAATATTATATAGTATCCTTCCGTACCAACCAGAACTACAGTATATTTATTAATACCAGTAATTCTCAATATTATATAGTATCCCCGTACCAACCAGAACTACAGTATATGTATTAATACCAATAATTCTCAATATTATATATGGTCCCCGTACCAACCAGAACTACAGTATATGTATTAATACGCAGTAATTCTCAATATTATATAGTATCCCCGTACCAACCAGAACTACATTAATATGTTTAATACCAGTAATTCTCAATATTATATAGTAATCCTGTACCAACCAGAAACTACAGTATATTTATTAATACCAGTAATTCTCAATATTATTAGTATCGCGCCATACCAACCAGAACTACAGTATATGCATTAATACCATATATTCTCATATATTATATATACCTGTACCAACCAGAACTACATCGTAATGTATTAATACCAGTAATTCTCAATATTATATAGTATCCCCGTACCAAGCAAACTACAGTATATGTATTAATACCAGTAATTCTCAATATTATATAGTATCCCCGTACCAAGCAGAACTACAGTATATGTTAATAACCAGTAATCCTCAATTTATATAGTATCCCCGTACCAAGCAGAACTAACATAATATGTATTAATACCCGTAATTCTCAATATTATATAGTAATCCCCGTACCAACCCAGACCTAAGTATTGTATTATACCAGTAATTCTCAATATTATATAGTAAATCCCCATACCAACCAAACTACGTATATGTATTAATACCAGTAATTCTCAATATTTTTTAGTTTTTAGAAACTCTCTTGCCCATCTAGTCCAACCTTTATACCCTAACCCTACCAGTTCTGTATAACATTTTACATAGTACATAGTATTGGAGGTTGTATAAAGCCATCCATCCTCTTGTCCACCTTTATACCCTACCTCCTATGTCTGTATACCAGTTACCATAGAACTAACATAGTATTGGGGATTGTATAAAGACATACATCTATCTATGTCCAACTTTATATCCTACCCATAATGTTCTGTATAACAGTTTACATAGTAATCACTATGTATTGGGAGGTTTATATAAGACATACATCCATCTAGTCCAACCTTTCTACCCTAACCCATAAGGCTGTATAACCAGTTACATTAACACATAGTTTGGAGGTTTATAAGAGCATACTTCCACGTCCATCTACGTCCAACCTTTATAACCCTCCTTTTTTAACCCTACCTAACATTTGATCCAGAGGAATGGAAACAAACAGCTAAAATGGGCATGGCAATCATAAGTACCAACCAGAACTACCAGTATATGTATTAATATCCAGTAACTCCTACTATTATAAACCCTAAATGTGCGTCCCTGTGTCCTTGTGTGGTGTGTCACTGCAGTTCCTATGGACTCACTACTAGGGGAGAGTCTCTGCGTTTCCTATTGACTCACCACATAGAGGGAGAAACACAGGAAACACACGGAGGAGAACACCATTAAACAGTAAGGTGCTTGCGACAGGGACCCCTGGATTTGGAAAAGGGGGCCCTGGATTTGGGACAGAGGTAGGCTCATTTGGTACAGAGGGTGGGCCTTGGATTTGGTACAGAGGGGAGCCCTGGATTTGGGACAAAGGGAGGGCTGGATTGGGATGAGGGGGAGCCTCTGGATTTTTGACAGAGGGGGCCCTTGCCTTGGACTCAGGGGGGGCTCTGGCCTTGGACACTAAAGGATAACTCTGGCCTTGGGACACTAAGGGGGCACTCTTTCTTTTAGCGCCCATTATATGTAGTATATACATATAACGGGCGCTAGTACATATACAGATACATATACATATTATAAATACCAGTAATTTTCAATATTATATAGTATCCCCGTACAACCAGAACTACAGTTTATGTATAATACCCGTAATTTTTCAATATTATATAGTATCCTTACCAACCAGAACTACAGTATTGTATTAATACCAGTAATTCTCAATATTATATAGTATCCCCGACCAACCGCAACTACAGTATATGTTAATACCAGTAATTCTCAATATATATATGTCCCTGTACCAAAGAGACTACAGTATATTATTAATACCACTATTTTCATATTATATAGTATCCCTGTACCAACTAGAACTACGCAGAATGTATTATACCAGTAATTCTCAATATTATATAGTTCCCTGTACCAACCAGACCTACAGTATATGTATTAATACCAGTAATTCTAATATTATATAGTGTCCCTGTACCAACAGAACTACAGTATATGTATTAATACCAGTAATTTTCAATATTATTATAGTATCCTGTACCAACCAGAACTACAGTATATATATTTAATCAACCGGTAATTTTCAATATTATATAGTATCCTGTACCAACAGGAAACTACAGTATATGTATTAATACCAGTAATTCTCAATATTACATAGTGTCCCTGTACCAAAGAGGACTACAGTATATGTATTAATACCAGTAATTTTCAATATTATATAGTACCTGTACACACCAGAACTACAGTATATATATTAATAATCCGGTAATTTTCAATATTATATAGTATCCTGTACCAACAGGAAACTACAGTATATGTATTAAACCAGTAATTCTCAAATTACATAGTGTCCCTGTACCAAAGAGGACTACAGTATAGTATTAATACCAGTAATTTTTCAATATTATATAGTATCCCTGTACCAACTACCAGAACTACAGTATATGTATTATACCAGTATTCTCAATACTTATATAGTATCCCTGTACAAACAAGTAATCTCAATATTATATAGTGTCCCTGTACCAAAGAGGACTACAGTATATGTATTAATACCAGTAATTTTCATATTATATGTATCCCTGTACCAACTAGAACTACAGCTATGTATTAATACCAGTAATTCTTCAATATTATATATTGTCCCTGTACCAACCAGAACTGACAGTATATTATTAATACCAGTAATTCTCAATATTATATAGTATCCTGTACCAACCCGTACTCACAGTATATGTATTAATACCGGTAATTCTCAATATTATTAGTGTCCCTGTACCAAAGAGGACTACGTATATGTATTAATACCAGTAATTTTCAATATAATATAGTATCCCTGTACCAACTAAACTACAGCATATGTATTAATACCAGTATTCTCAATATTATATAGTGTCCCTGTCCCAACCAGAACTACAGTATATGTATTAATCCAGTGATCTCAACATTATATAGTATCCCTGTACCAAAGAGGACTAAATATTGTATTAATACCATGTAATTCTCAATTATATATAGTATGTCCCTGTACCAACCAACTATAGTATATGTATTAATAACAGTAATTCTCAATTTATATAGTATCCCCGTACTAACCAGAACTACAGTATATGTATTAATACCATAATTCCTCAAATTATATGTATCCCCGTACCAACCAGAACTACAGTATATGTATTAATACCAGTAATTCTCAATATTATATAGTATCCCTGTACCAACCAGAACTACAGTATATTTATTAATACCAGTAATTCTCAATATTATATATATCCCCGTACCAACCAAACTACAGTTATGTATTAATACCAGTAATTCTCAATATTATATAGTATCCCTTCCACCAGAGTAATTCTCAATATTAATATAGTGTCCCTGTACCAAAGAGGACTACAGTATATGTATTAATACCAGTAATTTTTCAATATAATATAGTATCCCTGTACCAACTAGAACTACAACAGCAAAATGTATTAATACCAGTAATTCTCAATATTATATAGTGGTCCCTGTCCCAACCAGAACTACAGTATATGTATTAATACCAGTGATTCTCAACATTATATAGTTCCCTGTACCAAAGAGGACTACAGTATATGTATTAATACCATTAATTCTCAATATTATATAGTATCCCTGTACCAACCAAACTATAGTATATGTATTAATAACAGTAATTCTCAATATTATATAGTATCCCCGTACTAACCAGAACTCAGTATATGTATTAATACCAGTAATTCTCAATATTATATAGTATCCCCGTACCAACCAGACTACAGTATATGTATTAATACCAGTAATTCTCAATATTATATAGTATCCCTGTACCAACCAGAACACAGTATATTTATTATACCAAGTAATTCTCAATATTATATAGTATCCCCTACCAACCAGAACTACAGTATATGTATTAATACCAGTAATTCTCATATTATATGAATCCCCGTACCAACCAGACTACAGTAATGTATTAATACCAGTAATTCTCAATATTATATAGTATCCCCGTACCAACCAGAACTACAGATATGTATAATACCAGTAATTCTCAATATTATATAGTAATCCATGTACCAACCAGAACTACAGTATATTTATTAATACCAAGTAATTCTCCATTATTATATAGTATCGCCATATCCAACCAGAACTACAGTATATGCATTAATACCATAATTCTCAATATTATATAGTAATCCTGTACCAACCAGAACTACAGTATATGTATTAATACCAGTAATTCTCAATATTATATAGTATCTCCCGTACCAAGCATGAACTACAGTATATGTATTAATACCAGTAATTCTCAATATTATATAGTATCCCCGTACCAAGCAAACTACAGTATATGTATTATACCAGTAATCCTCAATATTATATAGTATCCCCCTACAAGCAAACTACAGTATATGTATTAATACAGTAATTCTCAATATATATAGTATCCGCCCGTACCAACCAGAACTATAGTATATGTATTAATACCAGTAATTCTCAATATTATATAGTATCCCCATACCAACCAGACCTACAGTATATGTATTAATACCAGTAATTCTCAATATTTTTAGTTTTAGAAACTCATCTTGGCCCACTTTTAAAGCTATTCAGTGACTTGCAATTACCACATCTTGCTGGAAGACAGTTCCACAGTTTCAACCATTTTCACTGTAAAGAAACTTTCCTAACCTGAAGATGAAACTTCTTTTCTTCCAACCTTAAAGGATGTCCACGTGTCCTTCTGATATGACCATTAGTAAACATGCAATCAGAGTTTTACTTTGTAGCCCATTAATATAGTTTGTATAAGTGTTTCATATCCCCACGCAAACGTCGCTTCTGCCCAATGTAAACAGCCCTAACTGTCTAACATGTGACCATATCTTGGGCCAAAATGACTGTGTTTTATCTTAAACCTACAAAATTTTTCCAAAATTTCCACCTCCAAACTGATAAATTGTGGTTTAAACTGAAATTATGCAAAAAAATTGTGACACAATGTTCACTAACAACCAGCCAGGTGGAACAAAACCACGACAGGTGTTGGCATTTCTTTTCTTGACTGATCAGGATTGTAGAAGGCACAATTGAATCATCCAAGGTCAAAACAAGGATCCCATCACCTGCAATGTACATAAGATCAATGTTTAATTCCGACCCAGTTTGAACACTAAACCGTCAATTGTATTTGTTTATCTCACAGCCATGTCTCACAGTCGCCTTATTAGTCCTTATTGCCTGCCCATTTACAATGATATATAGTAATAACATAATGGCATTTGACCTGATATATAAACCATCCAAAATACAAATAAATGGTATTGGTACCAACTAGCGGAAATACCCCCGGTGGTGCTCAGGACAACGATATATCTACCCACTACCTAACTATAGCGCCAAAGTATCCTGTGCCAGCATCCGGAGTATTACCCCCCAGAATTTACCAAGAAAAGTAGTGGTGTTAGATGTACACAAATGGGAATATATTCCGCATTTACTACGTGGCACTGGGGTAATACAACGAGTGCTGTGCACAGGATACTGTGGCGCTCTAGTCTAAGTGGTGTTATATTTATACAATGGTATATAGTCCCTTTATTTACTACGTAACACTGGGGCTAAATACCACGAGTGTCTGGCAACAGGAACTGTGGGCGCTCCTAGTCTAGTAGTGGTTAGATGATATACAATGTATATCATTCCTGCCAATTTTACTGTGGCACTGGGGGTAATACAACGAGTGCTGGCACAGGATACTTTTGCACTCTAGTCTAGTAGGGTTAATGTATAACAATGGGTATATAGTCCTGTATTTACTGTAACACTGGGGTAATCCACGAGTGCTGGCACAGGATATGTGGCCGCTCCTAGTCTAGTAGTGGTTAGATGTATACAATGGATATATTCCTGCATTTACTGTGGCAACTGGGGTATACAACGAGTGCTGGCACAATACTTTGGCACTCTGTCTATGGTGTTCTGATGTATACAATGGTATATATCCCCCACCCCTGTATGTTACTGTAGCACCTGGGGTAATACCACGAGTGCTTGGAACAGTATACTGTGGCGCTCTAGTCTAGTTGGTGGTTAATGTATACAATGGTATATAGTCCTTATTTACTGTAACACTGGGGTATACCACGAGTGCTGGCCACAGGATACTGTGGCACTCTAGTCCTATGTGTGGTTAGATGTTATACAATGTATATAGTCTCTGTATTTACTGTAACATCTGGGGTAATACCAACGATGCTGGCACGGGATACTGGTGGGCGCTCTAGTCTAGTAGTGGTTAGATGTTACAATGGTATATAGTCCTGTATTTACTTTAACACTGGTGTAATACCACGAGTGCTTGGCACAGGATACTGTGGCGCTCTAGTCTAGTAGTGGTTGATGTTCTACAATGGTATATATCCTGTATTTTACTGTAATACACTGGGGTACTACCACGAGTGCTGCACAGGATACTGTGGCACTCTAGTCTAGTGGTGTTAAGATGTATACAATGGATAATTGTCCCTGTATTTACTGTAACCTGGGGTAATACACGAGTGGCTGGCCGGGTATACTGTGGCGCTCTAGTCTAGTAGTGGTTAGATTATCAATGGTCTATTTCCTGTATTTACTGTGGCACTGGGGTAATCCAAACGAGTGCGCTGGCACAGATACTGTTGCTCTCTAGTTCTAGTAGTGGTTGATGTATACAATGTGTATATAGTCCTGTATTTAAACTGTAACACTGGGTTAATACCACGAGTGCTGGCACAGGATACTTTGGCACTCTATTACTAGTAGTGGTTTTAGATGTTACATGCTTATATAGTCCTGTCTTTTTTTTTTTTACTGTAACACTGGGGTCATAACCACGAGTGCTGGCACGATACTGTGGCACTCTAGTCTATGGTGGTTAGATGTATTACAATGGTATATGTCCTTTATTTACTGTACACGGGGGTAATACCACGCGTGCTGGCACAGTATCTGTGGCACTCTAGTCCTAGTGGTGGTTTAGATGTATACAATGCTATCTAATTCCTGTATTTAACTCGTAACACTGGGGTAATACCACGAGTGCTGGCACGGGCTACTGTTGGCGCTCTATCTATTAGTGGTGGTAGATGTAACAATTGGTCTACTATTCCTGCATTTACTGTGGCACTGGGGTAATACAACGAGTGCTGGCACAGGACATCCTTTGGCACTCTAGGTCCTAGTGGTGTTTATATGTATACCCCCATGGTATATAGTCCTATATTTACTGTATCACTGGGGTAATACCACGATTGCTGCACAGGATACTGTGGCGCTCTAGTCTAGTGGTGGTTAGATGTCTACATTGGTATATCGTCCTGTACTTTACGTACACTGGGGTAATACCGCGAGTGCTGGCATAAAGGATACTGTGGCCGCTCTAGTCTAGTATGGTTAGATGTATACCATGGTATATGTTGTACCTGTTTTACTGTAACACTGGGGTAATACCACGAGTGCTGTTGCTGGCACAGATACTGGGCGCTCTAGTCTAGTATTGGTTAGATGTATACATGGTATATAGAGTCCTGTATTTCTAGTAACACTGTGGTAATAACCACGAGTGCTGGCACGGATACTGTGGCGCTCTAGTCTAGTGTGTGGTTTAGATGTATACAATGGTATATGTCCGCATTTACTGGTACCACTGGTTAATACCAACGAGTGCTGGCACAGATACTTTTGGCGCTCTAGTCTAATTGTGGTTAGATGTATACAATGGTATTACGTCCTCGGTATTTTACTGTAACATGGGGTAATCCCACGGTGCTGGCACAGATACTGTGCGCTTCTAGTCATGGTGGTTAGATGTATAAACCAATGGTCTATAGTTCCTGTCTTTACTGTAACACTGGGGAATACCACGAGTGCTGGCACAGGATACTGGTGGCGCTCTAGTCTAGTGGTGGTTAGATTATACAATGGTATATAGTCCTGTATTTACTGTAACAACTGGGGTAATACACGAGTGCTGGCACAGGTACTTTGGCGCTCTAGTCTAATGGTGGTTAGATATTACCTGTATATAGTCCTGTAATTTACTGGTAACACTGGGGTAATACCACAGTGCTGGCACAGGATACTGTGGCCGCTCTAGTCTAGTAGTGGTTAGATGTATCCATGGTATATCATCCTTTATTACTGTAACACTGGGGTAATACCAAACCACGAGTGCTGGCACAGGATACTCGTGGCGCTCTAGTCTAGTGGTGGTTAGATGTATCAATGGTATCACATAGTCCTGTTTTACTGTAGCACTGGGGTAATACCGACGAGTGCTTGCACAGGATCCTGGTGGCCTCTAGTCTAAGTGGTGTTTAGATTATACAATGGTATATAGTCCTGTCTTTACCTGTAACTACTGGGGTAGACCACAGGGCTAGGCACAGGATTACTGTGGCGCTCTAGTCTAGTAGTGGTCAGATGTATCAATGGGATATAGTCCTTTATTTACTGTAACAGGGGTAATACCACGGTGCTGGCACAGGATACTGTGGGCGCTCTAGTCTAGTGGTGGTTCGATGTATACATGGTAAATATAGTCCTGTATTTACTGTAACACTGGGGTAATAACCACGATGCTGGCACAGATACTGTGGGCGCTCCTAGTCTAGTGGTGGTTAGATGTATACAATGGTATATAGTCCTGTATTTACTGTAACACTGGGGTAATACCCGATGCTGGCACAGATACTGTGGCGCTCTAGGTCTAGTAGTGGTTAGATGTATCAATGGTAATATAGTCCTGTATTTACTGTAACACTGGGGTAATACCACGGCGTGCTGGCCCAGGATCTGTGGCGCCTAGTTAGTAGTTGTTAAGATGTATACACTGGGATAATAGTCCTGTATTTTAACTGTAACACTGGGGTATACCACGAGTGCTGGCACAGGATACTGTAGCGCTCTAGTCTAGGTGGTTTAGATGTATACATGTAATTAGTCCTGTATTTTACTACTGTAACACTGGGGTCAATACCACGAGTTGCTGGCAACAGGATACTGTGGCACTCTAGTCTAGTAGTGGTTCGAAAAATGTATACAAATGGTATATAGGTCCTGTATTGTATTGTAACACTTGGGTAATCCCACGAGTGGCTTGGCAACAGGATACTGTGGCCTCTAGTCAATGGTGGTTAGATGTATACACTGGTATATGTCCTTTATTGACTGTAAACCCTGGGGTAATACCACGAGTTGCTGGCACATGATAACTGTAGGTGCGCTCTAGTTCCTAGGTGGTGGGTTTTTAGATGTATACAATGGTATATAGTCCTTATTTACTGTAACCTGGGGTTTCATACACGAGTGCTGGCACAGGATACTGTGGCGCTCTATCTCGTGGTGGTTAGATTATACAATGTTATATAGTCCTGTATTTACTGTAAACACTGGGGTAATACCACGAGTGCTGTCACAGGATACTGGTGGCGCTCTAGTCCTAGTAGTGGTTAGATGTATACCCTGGTATATAGTCCTAAAAAGTTTTTTTTTTACTGTAACACGGGGGTAATACCACGTAGTGCTGGCACAGGAATACTGGGCACTCTAGATCTAGGGTTGGGTGGGGTCGTGGTTAGCTGTCTACACTTGTATCTAGTCCTGTATTACTGTAGCCGTAGCACTGGGGGTAATACTCACGAGTGCTTGGGCACAGGATACTGTGGCGCTCTCGTCTAGTAGTGGTTAGATGTATACCATGGTATATAGTCCGTATTGTACTGTACCAGCTGGGGTAAATACCCACGCGTGCTGGCACAGGATACTGGGCACTCTAGTCTAGTAGTTGGTTTAGATTGTATACAATGGTATAAGTTAGTCCTGTCTGGACTGTAACACTGGGGTAATAACCACGAGTGCTGGCACAGGATACTGTGCACTCTAGTCTATTGGTGTTAGCGATGTATACAATTGTATAATAGGTCCCCCCTGTATTTCCTGTAACACTGGGGTTGTGACTATACCACGAGTGGCTGGCACAGGAATACTGTGGCGCTCTAGTCTAGTAGTGGTTAGATGCTTATACAAGGGTATAAATAGTCCTGTATTTACTGTGAACACTGGGGTAATACCACGAGTGTGGGCACAGGATACCGGTGGCACTCTAGTCCCCTAGTAGGGTTAGAATGTATACAATTGGTATATGTCCCCTGTATTTACTGTACACACTGGGGTAAATACCCTAGGGCTGGCACAGATACGTGGGCGCTCTCGTCCTAGTAGTGGTTAATGTCTCCCATGGTATATAGTCCTGTATTTACTGTGTAACACTGGGGTAAACCACGGTGCTGGGCACAGTATCCTGTGGCGCTCTAGTCTAGTAGTGGTTAGATTTATACAATGGTATATCTTCCCTGTATTTACTGTAACACTGGGGTAATACCACGGTGCTTGCACAGGATACTGTGGCGCTCTAAGTCTAGTATTTGGTTAGTGTATAACATGGTATATAGTCCTTTTATTTACTGTAACACGGGGTTACTCACGAGTGCTGGCCACATGATACTGTGGCGCTCTAGGTTTGCTAGTGGTGGGTTTAGATGTATACAATTGTATATATTCCTGTATTTACTGTAACACTGGGGTAATACCACGAGTGCTGGCACAGGATACTGTGGCGCTCTAGTCCTGTGGTGGTTAGATTATCCAATGGTATATAGTCCTGTATTTACTGTAACACTGGGGTAATCCACAGTGCTGGCACAGGATACTGTGGCGCTCTAATTCTAGTAAAGTGGTTAGATGTATACATGGTATTATGTCCTGTATTTACGTAACACGTGGGTATTCCACTAAAGTGCTGGCCAGCATACTGTGGCATCTCTAGTCTAGTAGTGGTTAGATGTATACAATGGTAATAGTCCATGATTTCTGTAAACCTGCGGTAATACCACGAGTGGCTGCCAGGATACTGTTGCCTCTAGTTAGTAGTTTTCGATGGTATACAATGGTATAATAGTCCCCTGTATTTACTTAACACTGGGGTAAGACACGAGTTCTGGCCAGGCATACGTGGCGCTCTAGTCTAGTAGTGGTTAGATGTATACAATGGTATATAGATCCCTGTATTACTTAACACTGGGGTAATACCACGAGTGCTGGCACAGGATACGGTGGCGCGCTAGTCCTAGTAGTGGTTAGATGTATCCAATGGTATATGTCCTTTTTTACTGTAACACTGGGGTACTCCACGAGTGCTGGCACAGGATACTGTGGCCGCTCTAGTCCTAGTGGTGGTTAGATGTATACAATGGTAATATGTCCTTATTTACTGTAGCACTGGGGTAATACCACTAGTGCTTTTGGCACAGATACTGTGGCACTCAGTCTAGTGGTGTGGTTAGATGTATCAATGGGATACAAGTCCCTGTATTTACTGTAACACTGGGGTAATACCCCTATTGCTGGCACGGATACTGTGGCGCTCTAGTCTAGTAGTGGTTAGATGTATACAATGGTTATATAGTCCTGTTTATAATGTAGGCCCTTGCTTGTAGTCCTGTATTTACTGTACCACTGGGGTAATACCACGAGTGCTGGCACAGGATACTGTGGCCTCTAGTCCTAGTAGTGGTTCATGTATACAATGGTATATAGTCCTGTAATTTACTGGAACCTGGGGTATCCACTAGTTGCTGGCACAGGATACTGTGGCGCTCTAGTCTAGTATGGTTAGATGGATGACAATGGTATAATAGCCTGTATTTACTGTAACACTGGTGTAAACCACGAGTGCTGGGCACAGGATCTGTATCCTAGTCTAGTGGTGGTTAGATGGATACATGGTAATATAGTCCTGATTTACTGTACACTGGGGTAATACCACGAGTGCTGGCACAGGAATACTGGGGCACTCTAGTCTAGTAGTGGTTTAGATTTATCCATGGTAGATAGTCCTGTATTTACTGTAACACTGGGTAATACCACGAGTGCTGGCACAGGATACGTGGCATCTAGTCAGTAGTGTTAGATTATACAAATGGTATATAGTCCTGTATTTACTGTAAACAAACACTGGGGTCATACCACGGTGCTGCACAGATACTGTGGGCACTCTAGTTAGTGGGGGGTTAGATGTTATAACGGTATATGTCCTGTATTTTACTGTAACATGGGTTAATACCCACGAGTGCTGGGCACGGCACTGTGGCCTTCTAGTCTAGTAGTTGTTAGATGTAATACAATGGTAATATCCTGTATTGATTGTAACCCCTGGGGTAATACCACGATTGCTGGCCAGGATACTGTGGCGCTTCTAGTCTAGTTAGTGGTTAATGTATACAATGTATATAGTCCGTATTTACTGTAACACTGGGGTTAATCCACGAGTGCTGGCACAGGATACTGTGGCTCTCTAGTCTCGTGGGTGTTAATGTATACAATGGTATATAGTCCCTGTATTTTACTGTAACACTGGGGTTCACTACCACGATTGCTGGCACAGGATACTGATGGCGCTCTAGTCTAGTCGTGTTTGAATTGTACACATGGTATATAGTCCTTGTATTTACTGTAACACTGGGTAGACACGAGTGCTGGCACAGGGATACTGGTGGCGCTCTAGTCTAGTTGGTGGTTAGATGTATACAATGGTAATTATAGTCCTGTATTTACTGTACACTGGGTAATACCACGAGTGCTGGCAACAGGAACTGGTGGCGCTCTAGTCTAGTAGTGGTTAATTATACAATGTATATAGTCCTGTATTATTACTGTACACTGGGGTATACCACGAGTGGCTGCACATAAAGATACTGGTGCGTCTAGTCTAGTGGGGTTAGATGTATACAATGTATATAGTCCTGTATTTAACTGTACCAACTGGGGTTATACCACGAGTGCTGGCACTGATACTGTGGCTCTCTAGTATAGTAGTGGTAGACTGTATACAATGGTATTAGTCCTTGTTGTAACTGTAACACTCTGGGGTAATAACCCACGAGTGCTGTGTCACAGGATACTGTGGCGCTCTAGTCTGTGGGTGGTTAGATTTATACAATGGTAATATAGTCCTGTATTTACTGTAGCACTTGGGTAATCACCACGAGTGCTGGCACAGATAACTGTTCCTCTAGTCTATGGTGGTTAGATGTCTCAATGGTATATAGTCCTGTATTTACTGTCACACTGGGTAATACCACGAGTGCTGGCACAGATACTGTGCGCTCTAGTCTAGTATTGGTTAGATGATACAATGGTATTTAGGGTCCTGTATTTACTGTAACCCTGGGTAATAACCACTATGCCTGGCACAGGATACTGTGGGCTCTAGTCTAGTTGTGGTTAGATGTATACAAACTGGTCTAATGTCCTGTCTTTACTGTAACACTGGGGTATACCACGAGTGCCTGGGCACGATCTGGGGCGCCATAGTCTCGTTGGTGGTTCATGTATACCATGGTATTATCCTGTTATTTACTTTAACCCTGGGGTAATACCAACTAGTGCTGGACACAGGATACATTGGGCGGCTCTAGTCTAATGGGTGGTTAGATGTATACAATGGTATATTTCCCTGTATTTACTGTAACACTGGGGGAATACCACGAGTGCTGTCACCGGAATACTGTGCGCTCTAGTCTAGTAGTGGTTAGCATGTATACAATGGTATATAGTCCTGTATTTACTGAACACTGGGGGTAATACCACTAGTGCTGGCACAGGATACGGTGTGCTCTAGTCTAGTAGTGGTTAGATGTATACAATGGTATATAGTCCTGTATTTCTGGTACACTGGGGTAATACACGAGTGCTGGCACAGATACTGTAGCGCTCTAGTCTATTGGTGGTTAGATTGTATACAAATTGTATAATATCCTGTATTTACTGTACACTGGGTAATACCCACGATGCTTGCAACATGATCTGTGGGCGCTCTAGGCTAGTAGTGGTTTAGATGTATACAATGGTAATAGTCGCCTGTATTTACTGTACACTGGGGTAATAACCCGCGTGCTGGCACAGGATACTGTTGGCTCTAGTCTAGTGGTGGTTAGAGATGTATACAATGGTATATAGCCTGTATTTAGCTGTAACCTGGGGTAATACCACGAGTGCTGGCAACAGGATCCTGTGGCCGCTCTAGTCTATGTTGTGGTTAAGAGGTATACAATGTATAAGTCCTGTATTTACTGTAACACTGGGTTTTAATACCACGAGTGCTGGCACCGGATACTGTGGCGCTCTAGTCTAGTAGTTGTTAGATGTATACAATGGTATATAGTCCTTTATTTACTGTAACACTGGGGTAATACCACTATTGCTGGCACAGGATACTGTGCGCTCTGTCTAGTCGTGGTTAGATGTATCAATGGGTATATATTCCTGATTTACTGTAACACTGGGGTAAGACCACGAGTGCGGCACAGATACTGTGGCGCTCTAGTCTGTTGTGGTTAGATGTAACATGTATATAGTCCCTGTATTTACTGAACAACTGGGTAATACCCACGAGTGCTGGCACAGGATACTGTGGCTCTCTAGTTCTAGAGTGGTTTAGATGTATACAAGTGGTATATAGTCCGGTTTTACTGTTAACACTGGGGTAATACCCACGCGTGCTGGCAAGGATACTGTGGCGCTCTAGTCTAGTTTGTGGTTATATGTATCAATGGTAATATAGTCCTGTATTTACTGTAAACACTGGGGTATACCACGAGTGCTGGCACAGGATACTGTGGCGCTCTTCAGGATGTAGTGGTTAGATGTATACAATGGTATATAGTCCTGTATTACTGTACACTGGGGTAATCCACGAGTGCTTGGCACAGGATACTGTGGCGCTCTAGTCAGTGGTGGTTGATGTATAGCAATGTATATAGTCTCTGTATTTACTGTAACACTGGTTAATAACCACGAGTGCTTGGCAAGGATACTGGTTGCGCTCTAGTCCTAGGGTGACTGTTCGCTGTTAACAATGGTATATATGTCCTGTATTTACGGTAACACCTGGGTTTATACCACGAGTGCTGGCACAGGATACTGTGGCGCTCAGTCCTATTAGTGGTTAATGTATACAAATGGTATATAGTCCTGTATTTAACTGTACACTGGTGTAATACCACGATGTGGCACAGGATACTGTGGGGTTGGGGGGGGGGTTGGGGGGGTGGGGGGGGCGCTCTAGTCTAGTATGGTTAGATGTATCCCCATGGTATATATCCTGTATTTACTGTAACACTGGGGTAATACCACGAGTGCTGGCCACAGGATACTGTGGCGCTCTAGTCCCTAGTTGTGGTTAGAAGTAAGACAATGGTATCATAGTCCTTTATTTACTACTGTACACTGGGGTTTTAAATACCAACGAGTGCTGGCCCAGATACTGTGGCGCTCTATGCTAGTAGTGTTAGATGATAATGGTATATAGTCCTGTATTTACTGTAACACGGGGGTAATACCACGAGTGCTGGCACAGGGATACTGTGGCTCTCTAGTCTAGTGTGGTTAGAGTTATACAATGGGTATATAGTCCTGTATTTCACTGTAACACTGGGGTAATACCACGAGTGCTGTCCAGGATACTGTGGCGCTCTAGTCAGTGGTGGTTAGATGTATACAATGGTATATAGTCCTTTATTTACTGTAACACTGGTTTAATACCACAGTGCTGGGCACAAGGATACTGGTGTCGCTCTAGTCTAGTAGTGGTTAGATGGTATACAATGGTATATAGTTCCTGTATTTACTGTAAAACACCCCATGGGGTATACGCACGAGTGGGCACAGGATACTGTGGCGGCTCTAGTCTAGTAGTGGTTGATGTATACAATGGATATTTAGTCCGTATTTACTGTTTACACTGGGGTAAGACCCCGAGGTGCTGGCACAGATACGTGGGCGCTCTAGTCCTTGTTGTGGTTAGATGTAATACAATGGTATAAACTCGTCCTGTATTTACTGTAACACGGGGTAATACCACTAGTGCTGGCACAGATACTGTAGCGCTCTAGTCTATAGTGTTAGCCTGATATACATGGTATATATCCTGTAGTTAACCTGTTAACACTGGGGTAATACCACGAGTGCTGTCACAGGATACTGTGGCGCTCTAGTCTATATGGTTGCTGTAACACTGGTATTTAGTCCTGTATTTTACTGTAACCTGGGTAATACAACGGTGCTGCACAGATACGGTGGCGCTCTGTCCTCGTAGTGGTTTTAGATGTATACAATGCTATTTAGTCCTTTATTTACTACTGTACCACTTGGGTATACCACGA
>JAACNH010000454.1:65398-77539 GCA_019447015.1 Hymenochirus boettgeri | reverse complement strand
GTGGTTAGATGTATACAATGGTATATAGTCCTGTATTTACTGTAACACTGGGGTAATACCACGAGTGCTGGCACAGGATACTGTGGCGCTCTAGTCTAGTAGTGGTTAGATGTATACAATGGTATATAGTCCTGTATTTACTGTACCACTGGGGTAATACCACGAGTGCTGGCACAGGATACTGTGGCGCTCTAATCTAGTAGTGGTTAGATGTATACAATGGTATATAGTGGTTTTGTACTTGGTCAATGCTCTGCCTACATGTAGATATAGTGGGGCTCATTTACCCAGAGCCGCTGGGCAATATTATGGAGTACGACTTTAACACCATATTAGCACCGGATGTGAGGTTTACCAGAAGTAAACCGCACATCTGGCGCTCGCGATTCAATATCTACTTTTAGCGCGTGATTTTAATGCTGGATTAAAGTTGCCGTTAAAATCACATTGCAGGTAAATCCCGTTTGGAATTTAACCACGTGCGCTAATGTGCAAGCGAGATTCTCCCCCATAGACTCTCATTGCTCGACCCTCTCTACCCGTATTGTATAAGAGTTCGAACCCACCACAAACGAGATTCCACCATCTCTTCACCTGCCATATTTCATCAAACACCTTAAGAATCCAGAGCAGCTCCAGTGCCTAATAGCCGGGGAATCTGTAGGTTCAGTTTAAATCTACATCACAGTAAATATAACGACATAGCTAAACACTGATTATAACTGATAACATAGCTAAACACTGATTATAACTGATAACATAGCTAAACACTGATTATAACTGAAGACGTACTGTAGCTAAACACTGATTATTACTAATCACATAGCTAAGCACCATTTATAAGGATATAATTCTTTTGGCAGGGGTTAGCATATCTTTTAGAGGGGAATTGAAATCTTTCATAGCAATTAGTCCATGCTTGCTTGACCATATTATGTATAAAACACCTATATATATATATATATATAAAACCACTGTTAGAATCACACAAAAAACTTCCAATGCCAAAATTCCCTTTACGTAGAGCCACAAATATTTTTTGCCTCTATCGCTCCTTTAAAATTATTACATCTAGAAGGTTATTTGTAAATAACTTAGAGAGATTAAGTGAGATTTATATCTCTGTAATCTCAATCCCCCCACTAAGGCATACCTGGCTGTCTATGGTATGAACATAGAATAACAAATGGGTTCTGTATCTATAAATAATAGTAATGTGGGTGGCTGCGCTTGGATGGGAGAAAAACAAATTGCTTCATATTATTGGTTAATGTTTCTGGCAAGAAAAAATTCTCTTATCAGAATAATATTATTATCTATAAATCTTTCCAGGCACAGAATGTTTCTTCTTTATTGCACAGAGGATTCCAATATAAACGACTTGGAAATAAAGGTCTTGGGCTCAGTGACAAGTCTACAAGGAAGTTGTCTCAAGGTTCGTACATGAACGCCCATTTCGCCCGACTATCGGTTAATATATCGGGCCTGTGATCACATTGTGTTCGGACCTTAAGGTTCTTGTTGCTACAATATAACAGGACAGATTTGCCACAGGTGAGACCTGCTTCTACTTAAAGGACAATAATAAAAATCAATAAAACCAATAAAGGAAACCAGGGGGAAGACCTTAACTGCTAAGTGCTCACCATCAATCTGCTTCACTTTCACCCTCCGGTCCACTCTTACCTCATCAACTTATTATAGATGAAAAGACTGTGATGTCATACTTGGCCCACCAATCTATTCATAGAATGTCAATAAGATTGAGCTGTATTCTGATTGGTTAGTTTTTAACCTGCCATCATTTTTATCCACCCCACTCATAATTAAAATGAAAATTTCTATAATAAGGAGTGGGATGTATTTATCCCCCTTGTATGTCTTTATTGTATTCTGTTATTTTACAGCGCTGCGTCCCCAAGTGGCGCTATATAAATAAACATATACATAATACTGATAATCTGTATTGTATATGTCAGCGCTGCGTCCCAAGTGGCGCTTATATAAAACAACATATACTACTAGTATAATCTTGTATTGTTATAATGTACAGCGCTGTGTCCAAGTGCGCTTATAAATAAAACATATACATACATTATGTATAACGTATTGTTATAATGTACAGCGCTGGTCCCCAAGTGGCGCTATAAATAAACATATACATACACTGTATAATCTGGATGTTATAATGTACAGCGCTGTGTACCCAAGTGGCGCTATATAAATAAACTTATACATACATACTGTATAATCGGTATTGTTTATAATGTACCAGCGCTGTGTCCCCAAGTGGCGCTATATAAATAAACATATACAGTACTACACGTATATCTGTATTGTTATAATGTACAGTGCTTGCCCCAAGTGGCGGCTATATAAATAACAATACATACAACGTTATAATCTGTATTGTTATAAGTACAGCGCTGTGTCCCAATGGCGCTATATAATAAACAATATACGATACTGTATAATCTGTATGTTATAATGTACAGCGCTGTCCCAAGTGGTGCTATATAAATAAACATATACATACATACTGTATAATCGTATTGATATAATGTACAGCGCTGTGTATCCAGTGGCGCTATATAAATAAACATATACATACAACTGTATAATCTGTATTGTTATAATGTACAGCGCGTGCCCCAAGTGGCGCTATATAAATAAACATATACATAATACTGATAAATCTGTATGGTATATGTACAGCGCTGTGGCCCAAGTGGGGCTAATAAAAAACATATACATACATACTGTATAATCTGTATTGTAATGTACAGCGCTGTGTACCAAGTGGCGCTATATAAAAAACTAAACCATACATACTGTATAACTGTATTGTATAATGTACAGCGCTGTGTCCCCAAGTGGCGCTATTAAATAAAACATATACTACTTCTGTATAATCGTATTGTTATAACTGACAGCGCTGTGTCCCAAGTGGCGCTATATAAATAAACAATATACATACCATGTATAATGTATTGTTATAATGTACAGCGCTGTGTCCCCAAGTGGCGCTATATAAAAAACATATAATACACATGATAATCTTGTATGATAATGTACAGCGTGTGTACCCAATGGCGCTTTAAATCATTATACACTAATACTGTAACAATCGGTATTGTTATAATGTACAGGCTGTCGCTACAGCGCTGGTTTCATAAACTAGCCCATATTAATAGTTAAATCGTGTATATCATCTGATTTTACTTTTACAGCGCTGTGGTCCCCAAGGCGCACGCTACTATAACATTATAACACACCCACACATAACTAATCTGTAGTAATTGTATTTTATAATGTACAGGCGTGTCCCCAGTGGCGCTATTATTAATACATATAATGCATATGTATAACTGTATTGTTTAACTACAGGCGCTGACCCAAGTGGCGCTATATAAATAAACTATACATCATACTGTATAATCTGTATTGTTATAATGTACAGCGGTCGTCCCAAGTGCCACCGCGCTTATAAATAAACATATATACATACATCTGTATACTGTATTGTTATAATTACAGACGTGTACCAATGGCGTATATAAATAAACATTCATACCTGAACAATACTGGGTAAGTGATATCTGTTAGCATATAATCTTTATCTATGTGTACAGCGTTGTGTGTACCCAAGTGTGCGCTGTTATAACAATAAAACATATCAAAAATCATTGATAATCTGTATTTGTTATAATGTACAGCGCTGCGTCCCCAAGTGGCGCTCTATATAAATAAATAATAGACATATCGATACTGTATACATCTGTATTGTTATAATGTACAGCTGGTTTCCGTCACAAGTGGCGTCTATAAATAAACATATAATTGACATTGATCTGAGTTATATGGCGTGTCCCCAGTGGCGATATATATAACATATCATGTGATTGTATAATGTACAGCGCTGTGTCCCAAGTGGCGCTATATAAATAAAAAATATACATACATACTGGTATAATCGTTTGGTTAGTTTATAATGTACAGCGCTGTGTACCCAAGTGGCGCTAATAAATAAAATATACAATATAATACTGTAAATTTGTATGTATGTTATAATGTACAGCGCTGGTACCAAGTGGCGCTATATAAATAAACATATACATACATACTGTATAATACTGTATTGTATAATGTACAGCGCTGTGTCCCCAAGTGGCGCTATATAAAATAACATATACATACATACTGTATAACGTATTGTTATAATGTACAGCGCGGGTCCCAAGTGGCGCTATATAAATAAACATATAATACATACTGTATAATCTGTATTGTTTATAATGTACAGCGCTGTGTACCCCAGTGGCGGCTTAATAAATAAACATATACATACATACTGTATAATCTGGATTGTTATAATGTACAAGCGCGTGTACCCAAGTGGCGCTATAAATAAACATATACATACATACTGTATAATCTGTATTGTTATAATGTACAGCGCTGGTCCCCAAGTGGCGCTATAAAATAAAACATATACATACATACTGTATAATCTGTATTGTTAATGTACAGCGCTGTGTCCCAAGTGGCGCATATAAATAAACATATACATACATACTGTATAATCTGTATTGTTATAATGTACAGCGCTGTCCAAGTGGCGCTATATAAATAAACATATACATACATACTGTATAATCTGTATTGTTTAATGTACAGCGCTGTGTACCCAAGTGGCGCTAATAATAAACATATACATACATACTGGATAATCTGTATTGTTATAATGTACAGCGCTGTGTACCCAAGTGGCGCTATATAAATAAACATATACATACATACTGTAAATCTGTATTGTTATAATGTAAAGCGCTGGTGTCCCAAGTGGCGCTATATAAATAAACATATACATACATACTGTATAATCGTATGTTTTAATGTACAGCGCTGTGTCCAAGTGGCGCTATATAAATAAACATATACATACAACTGTATAATCTGTATGTTTAATGTACAGCGTGCGTACCCAAGTGGCGCTATATAAATAAAAATATACATACATACTTATAATCTGTATGTGTATAATGTACAGCGCTGTGTACCCAGTGGCGCTATATAAATAAACATATACATACAACTGTATAATCTGTATTGTTATAATGTACAGCGCTGTGTCCAAGTGGCGATAAAAATAAAAAATACATACATACTGTATAATCTGTATTGTTATAATGTACAGCGTGTGTCCCAAGTGGCGCTATATAAATAAACATACAAATACTGTATAATCTGTATTGTTATAATGTACGCGCGCGTTGTACCCCAAGTGGCGGATATAAATAAACATATACAACATACTGTATAATCTGTATTGTTATAATTACGCGCCTGGTACCCAAGTGGCGCTATATAAATAAACATATAAATACATACTGATAATCTGTATTGTTATGTACAGCGCTGTTACCCAAGTGGGCGCTATATAAATAAACATATACATACATACTGTATAATCTGTATTGTTATAAAGTACAGCGCGTGTCCCAAGTGGCGCATATAAACATTATCATACATACGTATAATCTGTATTGTTATAATGTACAGCGCTGGTACCCAAGTGGCGCTAATAAATAAACATATACAATACATACTGTAATCTGTATTGTTTAATGTACAGCGCTGTTCCCAAGTGCGCTATATAAATAAAACAATACATACATACTGTATAATCTGTATGTTATAATGTACAGCGCTGTGTACCCAGTGGCGCTATATAAATAAACATATACATACATACTGTATAATCTGTATTGTTATAATGTGACAGCGCGTGTCCCAAGTGGCGCTATATAATAAACATATACATACAACTGTATTAATGTATTGTTATAATGTACAGCGCTGTGTACCCCAGGCGCTATATAAATAAACATATACATACATATCTGTATAATCTGTATTGTATAATGTACAGCGCTGTGTCCCCAGTGGCGCTATATAAATAAACATATACATACACATACTGTATAATCTGTATTGTATTAATGTACAGCGCTGTGTACCCAAGTGGCGATATATAAATAAACATATACATACATACTGTATAATCTGTATTGTTATAATGTACAGCGTGTCGTACCAAGTGGCGCTATATAAAAAACATATAAACATACTATGAATCTGTATTGTTATAATGTACAGCGCTGTGTACCCAAGTGGCGCTATATAAATAAACATTACATACATACTGTATAATCTGTATGTTATAATGTACAGCCGCGTGTCCCCAAGGCGCTATAAAATAAACATATACATAAATACTGTATAATCTGTATGGTTATAATGTACAGCGCTGTGTCCCCAGTGGCGCTATATAAAAAACATATACATACATACTGTATAATCTGTATGTTATAATGTACAGCGCTGTTACCCAAGTGGCGCTATATAAATAAACATATCATACATACTGTATAATCTGTATTGTTATATGTACAGCGCTGTGTACCCAAGTGGCGCTATATAAATAAACATATACATACTACTGTATAATCTGTATTGTTATAATGTACAGCGCTGGTACCAAGTGGCGCTAATAAATAAACATATACATACTACTGTATAATGTATTATAATGTACAGCGCTGTGTACCCAGGGGCGCTATATAAATAAACATATACATACATACTGTATAATCTGTATTGTTATATGTACCGCGCTGTGTCCAAGTGGCGCTATATAAATAAACATATACATACATACGTATAATCTGTATGTTTATAATGTACAGCGCTGTGTCCCAAGTGGCGCTATATAAAAATAACTACATACGTATAATCTGTATGTTTATAATGTACAGCGCGATCCCCAAGTTGGCGCATATAAATAAACATATACAGACATTCTGTATAATCTGTATTGTTATAATGTACAGCGCTGTGCCCCCAAGTGGCGCTCTATAAATAAAAATCATAAGTGTTTTTTTTGGTGCTACATACATTATGTATAATCGTATTGTTATAATGTACAGCGCTGCGTCCCCAAGTGGCGCTATAAATAACATATACATACATACTGTATAATCTGGATGTTATAATGTACAGCGCTGTGTACCCAAGTGGCGCTATATAAATAAACATATACATACATACTGGTATAATCGTATTGTTATAATGACCAGCGCTGTGTACCCAAGTGGCGCTATATAAATAAACATATACATACTACACGTATATCTGTATTGTTATAATGTACAGCTGCTGTGCCCCAAGTGGGGCTATATAAATAACAATACATACCACTTTATAATCTGTATTGTTATAATGTACAGCGCTGTGTCCCAAGGCGCTATATAATAAACAATATACAATACTGTATAATTGTATTGTTATAATGTACAGCGCTGTGGCCCAAGGGTGCTATATAAATAAACATATACATACATACTGTATAATCGTATTGTATAATGTACAGCGCTGTGTACCAGTGGCGCTATATAAATAAACATATACATACAACTGTATAATCTGTATGTTATAATGTACAGCGCGTGTCCCCAAGTGGCGCTATATAAATAAACATATACTAAATACTGATAAATCTGTATGTGTATATGTACAGCGCTGTGGCCCCAAGTGGGCTAATAAAAAACATATACATACATACGTATAATCTGTATTGTAATGTTACAGCGCTGTGTACCAAGGGTGGCTATATAAATAAACCTAACATACATACTGTATAATCTGTATTGTATAATGTACAGCGCTGTGTCCCAAGTGGCGCTATTAAATAAACATATACATACTACTGTATAATCGTATTGTTATAATGTACAGCGCTGTGTCCCCAAGTGGCGCTATATAAATAAACAATACTACATACCTATGTATATGTATTGTTATAATGTACAGCGCTGTGTCCCCAAGTGGCGCTAATAAATAAACATATAATACACTGGATAATCTGTATGTAATGTACAGCGCTGTGTCCCAATGGCGCTATTAAATCATTATACACTAATACTGTAAAATCGTATTGTTATAATGTACAGCGCTGTCGTACACGCTGGGTCTATAAATACCATATTACATATTAAATACTGTATATCATCTGTATTTTATTTTACAGCGCTGTGCCCAAGGGCGCTATATAACAATAAAACATACATAACTAATCTGTGTAATTGTAGTTTTATAATGTACAGGCTGTGTCCCCAGTGGCGCTATATATTATACATATACATACATATGTATAATCTGTATTGTTTAATTACAGCGCGCTTGACCCAAGTGGCGCTATATAAATAAACATAATCATACTGTATAATCTGTATTGTTATAATGTACAGCGGTGTTCCCCCCCACCAGTGCCCGCCGCTTATAAATAAACATATATACATACATCTGTATACTGTATTGTTATAATTACAACGCTGTACCAAGTGGCGTATATAAATAAACATTCAATACCATACAATACTGGTAGTGATATCTGTTAGCATATAATTTATCTATTGTACAGCGTGTTGTTGTGTCCAAGTGCATGCGCTTGTATAACAATAAAACATATAAAAATCATTGATAATCTGTATTTTTGTTTAATGAACAGCGCTGGTACCCAGTGGCGCCTATATAAATAAAAATAACATATCATACTGTATATCTGTATTGTTATAATGTACAGGGCTGTGTTTCCTCACAAGTGGCGTCTAATAAATAAACATATAATTACATGATCTGAGTATTGCGGTGGGGTTATTAAATTACTGTGATTGTATAATGACACGCGCGTGTCCCAAGTGGCGCTATATAAATAAAAACATATACATACATACTGTATAATCGTTTGTTAGTTATAATGTACAGCGCTGTGTACCCAGTGGCGCTAATAAATAAAATATACATATAATACTGTAAATGTTGTATGTTGTTATAATGTACAGCGCTGTGACCAAGTGGCGCTATATAATATAAACATATACATACATACTGTTAATTGTATTGTATAATGTACAGCGCTGCGTCCCCAAGTGGCGCTATATAAATAACATATACATACATACTGTATAACGTATGTGTATAATGTACAGCGCTGGTCCCCAAGTGGCGCTATATAAATAAACATATACATACATACTGTATAATCTGTATTGTTTATAATGTACAGCGCTGTGTCCCCAGTGGCGCTTAATAAATAAACATATACATACATACTGTATAATCTGTATTGTTATAATGTAAAGCGCTGTGTACCCAAGTGGCGCTATAAATAAACATAAACATACATACTGTATAATCTGTATTGTTATAATGTACAGCGCTGGTCCCCAAGTGGCGCTATAAAATAAAACATATACATACATACTGTATAATCTGTATTGTTAATGTACAGCGCTGTGTCCCAAGTGGGCGCATATAAATAAACATATACATACATACTGTATAATCTGTATTGTTATAATGTACAGCGCTGTGACCCAAGTGGCGCTATATAAAATAAACATATACATACATACTGATAATCTGTATTGTTTAATGTACAGCGCTGTGTACCCAAGTGGCGCTAATAATAAACATAACATACATACTGTATAATCTGTATTGTTATAATGTACAGCGCTGGTCCCAAGTGGCGCTATATAAATAAACATATACATACATACTGTATAATCTGTATTGTTATAATGTAAAGCGCTGTGTCCCCAAGTGGCGCTATATAAATAAACATATACATACATACTGTATAATCGTATGTTATAATGTACAGCGCTGTGTCCAAGTGGCGCTATATAAATAAACATATACATACAACTGTATAATCTGTATTGTTTAATGTACAGCGCTGGTACCCAAGTGGCGCTATATAAATAAAATATACATACATACTTGATAATCTGTATTGTATAATGTACAGCGCTGTGTCCAAGTGGCGCTATATAAATAAACATATACATACAACTGTATAATCTGTATTGTTATAATGTACAGCGCTGGTACCAAGTGGGCATATAAAATAAAAAATTACATACATACTGTATAATCTGTATTGTTATAATGTACAGCGCTGTGTCCCAAGTGGCGCTATATAAATAAACTATACAACATACTGTATAATCTGTATTGTTATAATGTCACGCGCGTGTACCCCAAGTGGCGATATAAATAAACATATACAACTACTGTATAATCTGTATTGTTATAATTACAGCGCTGGTACCCCAAGTGGCGCTATATAAATAAACATATAATACATACTGTATAATCTGTATTGTTATAGTACAGCGCTGTTACCCAAGTGGGCGCTATATAAATAAACATATACATACATACTGTATAATTGTATTGTTATAATAGTACAGCGCGGTCCCAAGTGGCGGCATATAAACATTACATACATACTGTATAATCTGTATTGTTATAATGTACAGCGCTGGTACCAAGTGGCGCTTAATAAATAAACATATACATACATACTGTATAATCTGTATTGTTAATGTACAGCGCTGTGTCCCAAGTGCGCTATATAAATAAAACAAACATACATACTGTATAATCTGTATGTATAATGTACAGCGCTGTGTACCCAGTGGCGCTAATAAATAAACATATACATACATACTGTATAATCTGTATGTTATAATGTACAGCGCGGTGTCCCAAGTGGCGCTATATAATAAACATATACATACATACTGTATTACATGTATGTTATAATGTACAGCGCTGTGTCCCCAGGCGCTATATAAATAAACATATACATACATACTGTATAATCTGTATTGTATAATGTACAGCGCTGTGTCCCCAAGTGGCGCTATATAAATAAACATATACATAAATACTGTATAATCTGTTATTGTATAATGTACAGCGCTGTGTACCCAAGTGGCGATATATAAATAAACATATACATACATACTGTATAATCTGTATTGTTATAATGTACAGCGTTGTGTACCAAGTGGCGCTATATAAAAAACATATAAACATACTCATGTAAATCTGTATTGTTATAATGTACAGCGCGGTACCCAAGTGGCGCTATATAAATAAACATTACATACATACTGTATAATCGTATTGTTATTGTACAGCGCGTGTCCCCAAGGCGCTATAAAATAAACATATACATACAATACTGTATAATCTGTATGGTTATAATGTACAGCGCTGTGTCCCCAGTGGCGCTATATAAAAAACATATACATACATACTGTATAATCTGTATGTTATAATGTACAGCGCTGTGTACCCAAGTGGCGCATATAAATAAACATATCATACATACTGTATAATCTGTATTGTATATGTACAGCGCTGTGTACCCAAGTGGCGCTATATAAATAAACATATACATACACTGTATAATCTGTATTGTTATAATGTACAGCGCTGGTACCAAGTGGCGCTAATAAATAAACATATACATACATACTGTATAATCCGTATTTGAATGTACAGCGCTGTGTACCCAGGGGGCGCTATATAAATAAACATATACATACATACTGTATAATCTGTATTGTTATAATGTACCGCGCTGTGTACCAAGTGGCGCTATATAAATAAACATATACATACATACTGTATAATCTGTATTGTTATAATGTTACAGCGCTGTGTACCCAAGTGGCGCTATATAAAAATACACTACATACGTATAATCTGTATGTTTATAATGTACAGCGCTGTCCCCAAGTGGCGCATATAAATAAACATATACAACATTCTGTATAATCTGTGATTGTTTAATGTACAGCGCTGTGGACCCAAGTGCGCTATATAAAAAAATATACATACATACTGTATAATCTGTATTGTATAATGTACAGGTGTTGTACCCAAGTGGCGCTATAAATAACATATACATACATACTGTATAATCTGTTTGTTATAATGTACAGCGCTGTGTCCCCAAGTGGGTATATAAATAAACATATACATACATACTGTATAATGGTATTTTATAATGTCGCGCGTGTACCAAGTGGCGCTATATAAATAAACATCTACATACATACTGTATAATCTGTGTTGTTATAATGTACAGCGCTGTGTCCCCAAGTGGCGCTATATAAATAAACTATACATACATACTGTATAATCTGTATTTTATACTGTACAGCGCTGTGTCCCCAAGTGGCACTATATAAATAAACATATACATACATACTGTATAAT
>JAACNH010000454.1:0-65267 GCA_019447015.1 Hymenochirus boettgeri | reverse complement strand
GACACAGTGCTGTACATTATAACAATACAGATTAGACATATGTATGTATATGTTTATTTATATAGCGCCACTTGGGGACACAGCGCTGTACTTATAACAATACAGATTATACCGTATGTGTATATGTTTATTTATATAGCGCCACTTGGGACACAGCGCTGTACATTATACAATACAGATTATACAGTATGTAATGTATATTGTTTATTTATATAGCGCCACTTGGGTACACAGCGCTGTACATTATAACAATACGATTATACAGTATGTATGTATATGTTTTATTATATAACACCACTTGGGGCACAAGCGCTGTACATTATAACAATACAGATTATACAGTATGTATGTATATGTTTATTTATATAGCGCCACTTGGGTACACAGCGCTGTACATTATAACAATACAGATTATACAGTATGTATGTTATGTTTATTTATATAGCGCTCTTGGGTACACAGCGCTGTACATTATAACATACAGATTACCAGAATGTATGTATATGTTTATTTATATACCGCCACTTGGGGATCAGCGCTGTAACATTATAACAATACAGATATACATATGATATGTATATGTTTATATAGCGCCACTTGGGTACACAGCGCTGTAACATTATAACAATACAGATTATACAGTATGTATGTATATGTTTATTTATATAGCGCCACTTGGGTACACAGCGCTGTACAATATAACAATCACAGATTATACAGTATGTATGTATATGTTTATTTATATAGCGCCACCTGGGTACACAGCGCTGTACATTAAACAATACAGATTATACAGTATGTATGTATATGTTTATTTATTTAGCGCCACTTGGGTACGCAGCGCTGTACATTATAAACATACAGATTATACAGGTTATGTATATGTTTATTTATATAGCGCCACCTGGGTACACAGCGCTGTACATTATAGCAACAAGATTATACATATGTATGTATATGTTATTTATAAGCGCCACTTGGGTACACACGCTGTACATTATAACAATACAGATTATACAGTATGTATGTATATGTTTATTTATATAGCGCCACCTGGGGACACAGCGCTGTACATTATAACAATACAGATTATACAGTATGTATGTATATGTTTATTTATATAGCGCACTTGGGACACAGCGCTGTACATTATACAATACAGATTATACAGTATGTATGTATATGTTTATTATATGCGCCACTTGGGTAACGCGGCGCTGTACATTATAACAATACAGATTATAAGTATGTATGTATATGTTTATTTATATAGCGCCACTTGGGTACACAACGCTGTACATTATAACAATACAGATTATACAGTATGTATGTATATGTTTATTTATATACGCGCACTTGGGTACACAGCGCTGTACATATAACAATATGATTATACAGTATTATGTATATTGTTTATTTATATAGCGCCACTTGGGGACACAGCGCTGTACATTATAACAATACAGATTATACAGTATGTATGTATATGTTTATTTATTATAGCGCACTTGGGGACACAGCGCTGTACATTATAACATACAGATTATACAGTTGTATGTATATGTTTATTTATATAGCGCCACTTGGGGACACCGCGCTGTACATTATCATACAGATCTTATACAGTATGATTGTATATTTTTATTATATAAGCGCCACCTGGGTACACAGCGCTGAAACTCTATACACATGTGTGTGAAACGCACTGGGAGACACATTATACATACAATGTAAGATATAGTGTATGAACGACTGAAGACCAGCTGATGTTTTTTATATATAGCCACTTGGGACCCGCTGTACTTATAACAATACAGATTATACAGTATGTATGTATATGTTTATTATTCACGCCACTTGGTACGCAGCGCTGTACATTAATACACAATACAGATTATACAGTATGTATGTATATGTTTATTTATAGCGCCCTTGGGGACCAGCGCTGTACTTATAACAATACAGATTACAGTATGTATGTATATGTTTATTTATATAGCGCCACTTGGGCACAGCGCTGTACATTATAACAATCAGATTATACAGTATGTATGTATATGTTTATTTATATAGCGCCACTGGGGGACCAGCGTCTTACATTATAACAATACAGATTATACAGTATGTATGTATATTTATTTATATAGCGCCACTTGGGACACAGCGCTGTACATTATAACAATACAGATTAATACAGTATGTATGTATATGTTTATTTATATAGCGCCACTTGGGACACAGCGCTGTACATTATAACAATACAGATTATACATATGTATGTATATGTTTATTTATTTAGCGCCACTTGGGTACCAGCGCTGTACATTATAACAATACAGATTATACAGTATGTATGTATAGTTTATTTATATAGCGCCACTTGGGTACACAGCGCTGTACATTATACAATACAGATTATACAGTATGTATGTATATTTTTATTTATATAGCGCCACTTGGGTACACAGCGCTGTACATTATAACAATCAGATTATACAGTTATGTTATATGTTTATTTATATAGCGCCACTTGGACACAGCGCTGTACATTATAACAATACAGATTATACAGTATTTATGTATATGTTTATTTATTATATAGCGCCACTTGGGACACAGCGCTGTACATTATAACAATACAGATTAACAGTATGTATTATATGTTTATTATTATGCGCCACTTGGGTACACAGCGCTGTACATTATAACAATACAGATTATACAGTAAGTGTATATGTTTATTTTATATAGCGCCACTTGGGTACACAGCAGCGCTGTACATTATAACAATACAGATTATACATTATGTATGTATATGTTTATTTATATAGCGCCACTTGGGACACAGCGCCTGTACATTATAACAATACAGATTATACAGTATGTATTATATGTTTATTTTATATAGCGCCCACTTGGGCACAGCGCTGTACATTATAACAATACAGATTATACAGTATGTATGTATATGTTTATTTATATAGCGCCACTTGGGGACCACGCTGTACATTATAACAATACAGATTATACAGTATGTATGTATATGTTTTTTATTATCGCCACTTGGGTACACAGCGCTTGTACATTATAACAATACGATTTATACAGTAGTATGTATATGTTTTTTATATAGCGCCACTTGGGAACACAGCGCTGTACATTATAAAATACAGATTATACAGTATGTATGTATATGTTTATTTATATAGCGCCACTTGGGGACGCAGCGCTGTACATTATAAAATACAGATTATACAGTATGTATGTATATGTTTATTTATATACGCCACTTGGGTGACCAGCGCTGTACATTATAACAACAGATTTACAGTATGTTGTATATGTTTATTTATATAGCGCCACTTGGTACCACGCTGTACATTATAACAATACAGATTATACAGTATGTATGTATATGTTTATTTATATAGCGCCATTGGGGACACAGCGCTGTAATTTAAACAATACAGATTATACAGTATGTATGTATATGTTTATTTATATAGCCACTTGGGTACACAGCGCTGTACATTATAACATACAGATTATACAGTAGTGTATGTATATGTTTATTTATATAGCGCACTTGGGAACACAGCGCTGTACATTATACAATACAGATTATACAGTATGTATGTATAGTGTTTATTTATATAGCGCCACTTGGGACCAGCGCTGTACATTATAACAATACAGATTATACAGTAGTATGTATATGTTATTTTATAGCGCCACTTGGGGACAAGCGCTGTACATTATAACAATACAGATTATACAGTATTTATGTATATGTTTATTTATATAGCGCCACTTGGGTACACAGCGCTGTACATTATACAATACAGATTATACAGTATGTATGTATATGTTTATTTTATATAGCGCCACTTGGTACACAGCGCTGTACATTATAACAATACAGATTATACAGTATGTATGTATATGTTTATTTATATGCGCCACTTGGGGACACAGCGCTGTACATTATAACAATACGATTATACAGTAGTAATGTATATGTTTATTTATATAGCGCCACTTGGGGACACAGCGCTGTACATTATAACAATACAGATTTATACAGTAATGTATGTATATGTTTATTTATATAAGCGCCACTTGGGGACACAGCGCTGTACATTATAAACATACAGATTATACAGTATGTATGTATATGTTTATTTATATAGCCACTTGGGTACACGCGCTGTACATTATAACAATACAGATTTTACAGTATGTATGTATATGTTTTATTTATATAGCGCACACTTGGGTACACAGCGCTGTACATTATAACAATACAGATTATACAGTGTGTATGTATATGTTTATTTATATAGCGCCACTTGGGTACACAGCGCTGTACTTATAACAATACAGATTATACAGTATGTTGTATATGTTTATTATTAAGCGCCACTTGGGACACGCCGCTGTACATTATAACAATACACGATTTACAGTAAGTAGTATATGTTTATTTATATAGCGCCACTTGGGGACACAGCGCTGTACATTATAACAATACAATTATACGATGTATGTATATGTTTATTATATAAGCACACACAAAACCCCAAGTGGCGCTATATAAATAAACATATACATACATACTGTATAATCTGTATTGTTATAATGTACAGCGCTGTGTCCCCAAGTGGCGCTATATAAATAAACATATACATACATACTGTATAATCTGTATTGTTATAATGTTCAGCGTTGTGTACCCAAGATGCGCTATAGGAATTGATGGGAACATTTTTTCCAAATATTTTATCTAACCTGATTATTTCACTTCGGAGCTATTGGATTGGTGTCATTGTCGAATCCTCTTGTGTAGTGTCACTGCCTTCCCTTACTCAATGTTAAGAGTGACATGAAGCTAATTAAAGTGTGTATTTTATTTCTTATGTAGCGATCTGCAGCATTTAGCACTATATAAGGAAATAAACACATAGACAAACTGTACAAAGACAATATAAAAACTCCCAAAAGACCAAACTGGGAAGCTGTTAAGGAAACAATAAATTATTAGTTTGGGGTCTAAATTTTGATCTTGGTAGAAATTCTTATCGTTTAAGGGAGAGGAGACAAGATTAACCTACAGTTTTTCAGGTGGGGAGATAGAGATGTAAAGCGGACAGGAAAGGGTTGAATCGAAGGTCTCTTGATACTCTCTAACTGTTCCTTGGAACTGATGAAACTCGGATTATTTCCCATGTCTAAGTAGAAAAGAAACAGATAAGTCTTGTAAGGACACTCTTGCCCACCCATTCATTTCCAAAAGGAATAAAGAAAACACAACAAAAACGACAAAAGCTAAAGATTGAACAGAAAAGATTATTAAGAAATATGTGTGGGAGAGAAACGTATTGGACCATTGTCTAGTTTACAGACTCGAAAACCATCAGAAATTATTAATACAACTATAAGTACTTAAAGGGTAACCGTGGTCTCCAATTCTTCCAAACTAGTTAGAATTATATAAAAATCCTTACATCGTACCTTCAAAATAAAACCTAAATCACATCCCTTGATAAAATTTATGAGAAGTTATTGCTGGAAAGGCTCCCCTTCTCAACTGTCAATTTTTACCCCAGGTACTTCCTGTTTTTCCCAGCATTAAGTCTTTACTGAGCATGCTTCTCCCCCTGGGCAGAGGGGCGGGGCAGATGTAAGGTGATGTCACTCAGCCTACTGGAAGCAGGAAGTTTGAACATTTACCTCAATATCATTTTTCACAGGGTGAAGCCAGAGATGTGATTGTCGGCTCATTTTAAAGAAAACACTGCAGGCTTTCTTTTAACCCTAGCTTGTTAGGAGACCACAGTTGCCCTTTAACATTCTATGGCTCAGTTCTCTTACCACTAACAACATGATAAACCTGAGTAGATAGTTCCTACCTAACTTACATTTAGAAAAACATTAGTTCAGTTTGCCTGGAATCCACCCAGTGACTCACCATCAATAAGTGTCCTCAGCCTATAAACGTCCTACATTTCTAATTCCCATGCAGTTCATTTTTATTTTAAACTCAAATAATAGTGTTTTATTTTCTTATATGTATAATATTTTGGAAAGGTGGAACTTGGGACATTTTTAAATTATCACCTTTAGGAAAGTATTGCTATACATTTAATAAATGATTCTGTGGAAGCCATTCTTGGGAAAAGTTACATTTTCGCTGTACTGGGATCCTTGGAGGCTTGAGAAAGGGAACAGTTTTGCCTAAAACTTTGCCTTAAGTGCATACAGATGGGTGGATAAATAAGCCTGCACTTATATCCAGATGACTCTCTCCTTGCATGTTTTTAAAGATTAATTCAGGACTTCTGAGCAGTGGAGAGATTTTGAGGACCAACGAATGATATTTTTGGAAATTTACGTTACAATATTTTGCATTTTCTACTAAATTTCACCACGGAGTTGGTAGACTATATCCAGCTGTGTTACCTTATTACCTTATTACCATCAACATGGCCTGGTCTATTCTTTTATAGCACTAATAGTGATGCATTACATATACTGTACCCCTAATTACTTAAAGGTGTACGCCACCTGAAATCTGACACTGAACTATTGTATCACAAAATGATCGTTGGAACATTGGGAGGTACATCTAATAGTATATGGCCATCTTATATCTGGAACTTCTTAGGGTATTCAGATTATATTCCTACTATTTCACCAGGCCTCTATAATCTTAAATTGACCCCCATGCAGTCCGAGGTAGTGTAGCATTTTACACATGGAGTGCAGTGCTTAAATAATTCGATTACTCCTCATCCCCATAATCCAGCCAATTATAGAGTCACACCTAATATAATTACTGTATTTGATCTGCCCACAGACACCTTTCTTTGTGAGCCTACACTTAAAAAGGAAATTATGGAAACAATGCCTTGACTAGGGATAAATAATTCTGTGAAAACAAAACAGAAATTACCTTTAATTAATATTTTCTACGTGATTCTTAGTAACATCATAATCCGGAATCAGGAGTCACTACAATAACACATTGTCTCTGTAATGGAGACACATTCAAATGATGAAAACTGTAATTCAAAAGCATAATCACAACCATTTTACAAGATGAATGCATGTAGCTAACATCAAATGTATGCTTGCTCCCTAGGTTGGAACAGTAATGGTCCAATTTTATCACTTTCCAACTGTAGTCATCTTTGCAAGCCACAAAGTAATAGGCTTAAGTGCCATCTATGGGCCCAACCATTGCTCCGGTTAAGTTATCTCCAACATGCATTACGACCCACAGAAAATTAAGGGGAGGCAGAGATAATGTGTTGATTTAAACTATTGTAGAAAAGGCAGCTAGAAAGATTAGGGCGAGAGGGGCCAAAAGGAGCAAAAATCCCTTCACTAACCATAAAAAATGGAGAAACACCTTCTTATAAAATGAATAGCATTGCCCACAAAATGTCCCTTCGCTTATGCATGTGTCCAGAACCGCAGGCTAATAACATGCAATCGGGGCCTTAGGATAAATAGCACCCTGTGCAAGATTTGTTACTGATGCCTAGCACCCACCTACAACACCCCCCCCGAAAAAAAACAAAAAAAAAAAACCCTGAGCAAACACAATACTCCGTTGAATGCTGTTTGCCTTCAAATCAGGTACTCCACCTGCGCTTACTGTCTTTCAGTATCTTCAGTGCGTGCTTGTATATATGGTGCGTACATCATTATGTAACAAGTAACGTACTTAATGCACAGACAGAACACCACAGCATACAGACATCTTAAGTAAAGCTTATATGTGTTGGGGATTAGTATGTGGTGAGGTGATACATATATTTGATCTGGAGGACCGTAATTAGAGGGTCTGTTGCACTGATGCACAACTTTGAGCTACAGGTCTGTGACCTAAGACTCCCAGCTGTCGCCCCCCTGGCAATGCAGCCCGTGCGGCCACACAGGTCGCCCATATCAAAGTCCGGCCCTGCATGCAATATAGCTTAATATATAGAGCCAATCATCTGACCTGCAGACACAGCATGTTTCGATCTTGTTAGCTAAGGGACATAAAGGAGTATTTTGCATATCTCAGCCCCTTACTGGGGAACATGGGAGTAAGAAATTACTTGTTTCTTAGGTTTTGTGGGCAATGCTATTCATATAGCATGAGACTGCAAGATGCCTTCTGTTGTAAGAAGGTGTTTCTCCATTTTTAAACTATTGCAAATGTTTTTCAGCTCACAAGTTAAAGGTTTCTATAGTGTGTGTGTGTGTGTGTGGTGGGGTCCTATGTGTATATTAGCCATGAATATTTACTTGTATTGCCCTGTAAGGACACATTGGAAATGAATGGGTAATAGGAAGGAGAGGAATTGCACATAAACAGCACTTCCACTGTTTAACTTGTGCTGTAACAGGCTGGATTTGGAAAGACAAAGTTTGCAGACTCTGTAATTGAAGTCTAAAATCAAATCGGATTCTCACACCGGACTTAAACATCTCAGCTGTTCCCATGTTTTCCAAAACTAGGGCCAGTTACAGTTTCTCTCACTGCCAAATCGTATTTAACTGAGCGATACCAGGCGATGTTTGGCTTCCAGGAAACAAAAATCTCCCTATCCCAATGTTTTCACAATATATTGTTCAAAAAAATACTGCAAAACAAAAAAAAAATGGTCAACTGCCAAAAATTCTTCGTGAGGTGGAGAAACGAGTTGGAAAACTCAAACCTGAAATGTACACGTATAGAAATCCACTGCTGGATGTTCGACGTCTGGATTTCCTTCCTGAGACAGTCAATCCAGCCATTTGTATGTTTATTTCAAACAGTTGTGACTGTTTTGTGTAGCCTATTGAAGTTAATAATTTATACCTTGACCACTTTTGTATCTTAGAATTTCCAGTTTTTACTTATAGGGCTTTGATCTTAGATGGATTATGGGGTCCTCTTTAACTGGGCTATATGCAGGAGTCCATGTTGCTTTGTGAATAATCTGGCTCTTGCTTCATTTCTAATTTTTCTGAGTTGATAGGTTAAAGGTAGAAAGGGTCAAATGTAGAATAGTACGTGATAGATGAGCAAAGATGGTTTCAATCTTTGTCCACAGCCCAAGTTTCATATTTAAATAAAAAATTATATTCGCCATGTAAAAAATAACATTTTAGAAAAGGCTTAAAATACCTCCGTGTTGAAAAAAGGGGTCGAACATGATAAAATAACATTGGGGAAATGTACAATTCCATTAGAGATAGAGGGGGTCATTGATGGAGTGTGTTGATGGAGAAGAAGCAGAAGGGGGATTAGTCTTTATAAGGAAAAGAAAGCATGCTGGATCCTTGATGGAGATGAATGGTGCCCCTTTGACACCAGCGGGCTAACATAATAAGTATTGAAATTATTTGCCTGTGCTATTAATCTGAAGCAACTAATCAGAATGAATCTAACTGCTGTAGACCAGTAAAAAGACAACATTTGATTGGCTGTAGCAAAGCACACCCTTACACCTACCAGTGCTGAGCAGTAAGTCAGGCACAAGTCAGTAGAAATATCAGAAGGTCAGGGCAGGAAGCAGACGTTGCAATAGTTGGAATACTGGAATAAAAAAAGAACTCCACCTTTACCATGGTTCTAAAATGTATCATCATAAAATACCAACTGCACCACAAAACACCAATCCCAGACATTGTATTTCCCATTGGGTAAACAACAGTAGGGGCTCGATTGATGACTGAGCAGACATAGATAGTAACTTGCTGTTGGCATGGCAGATCCCAGATGAATTTTTATATTTTAGTTCTAACTTTTAGCCATGGAAGGAAATATGCTTGTGAAGGTTCTCATTCATCCAGGTCATGGTATATCTGTTGTATTCAATTAGATCAACTGGACTTGAAATGTAGTTGGCCACGTTTGTGTTGAATAAACTTCATTGAAATTCCTAGGAGTGCTCCTATATCTTTGTTTATATGTCTATTTTCAATCAACAGGAAGCACCCAGGTGATTTATCCTACAAGGTTTGAGTGCCACCCACCCTGGTTTATATATATATATATATATATATATCATTGTGGTATAGTATGTTACAGAATGTATCAGTATGGTATCAGAGTGTACCAGTATGATATGGTATCAGTATGTATATCAGTATAATGTGGTATCCTATGTTACAGAATGTTTCAGTATAGTATAGTTTCAGGAAGTCTCAGTATGTTATTGTTTAGAGTTTCAGGAATTCCGCTATTAATTAAATTCTATAAATGTATGTATGTATAGTTATTTATAAAGCGCCACTTTATAAATTATTTATGTACAGTATTAAAATACAATAAAGTCAAACAAGGGGGATAAATACATAGATAGTTCAGTACATAAATATATAACTTATGTAAATAGAAGTGCTAGGGCTTTGCCGCAAGAGGTAATGAGAACCCTGCCCCATAGAGCTTACAATATAGTTAGGTGGGTAACATACAGATAAAATGGAATGGGTATAAGTGCCGGAGTGAGACGTATGCAGTGCAAATAAAACAAATCAAATACTGTGCTGGTTACCAGATAGGTGGGATGTAAGGTTAGATTTAAACCTGCTAATTGAGGTTTCTTCGTGTAGAGAGAGGGGAATAGAATTCCAGAGGACAGGAGCCAAAAGAGAGAGAGGTTTAAGGTGAGAGGAAGCAGTACAAATGGGGGGGTCTGTACAGGACCTGGTTCTGCGATGAGCGGAGTGTACAGGCAGGAACATATGGAGAGACTAGAGAGGAAATATAAGGAGGAGCAGCAGAGCGAAGGGATTTAAATGTTTGGAGAAGGATTTTGTATACAATGCACTGTTTAACGGGGAGCCAGATTGTTGTCTGGTACAGATGAGATTTGGGATCCGGTTTATTAGAGAGCAAAACAATACATGTGGCAGAGTTAAGTATAGACTGAAGGGGAGAGAGGTGGGAAGCAGGAAGACCAGAAAGTAGTAGGTTGCAATAGTCCAGGCGCGACAGGATGAGAGCATGCATAAGCATATCGGTGGTCGGGAGAGAAAGGAACCTGCGGATTTTGGCTATATTGCGAAGGAAGAAGCGGCAGGTTTTTGCAACATAGTTAATGTGGTTCGAAAAGGAGAGAGAGGAGTCAATAATTACCCCTAGGTAGCGTGCCGATTGGATAGGGGAAATGGGGGTGTTGTCAACAGAGATGGAGAAAGATGGGACAGGATCAGTTCAGTTTTAGAAAGATTTAATTTGAGGTAGCGTTGAGACATCCAGGAGGAGATGGCAAAGGAGGCAGTCGGAGACACGTGATTGGATGTCAGGAGTTAGTGTAGGGGTGGACAAGTAGATTTGTGTATCATCTGCATATAAATGATATTTGAAGCCAAAAGTGGTAATAACATCTCCCAAGGAAATAGTGTAGAGGAAGAACAATAAGGGTCCTGCGGGACCCCCACACCAAGAGGAACTGGAGAAGAGGAGTTGTTAGCATAAGAAACAGAGTAAGTTCTGTCAGAGAGATAGGATAGAAACCAGGATGTCACTTCATTCCGAATGCCCATAAGGAGGGAATAAACGACTGTGTGATCGACTGTGTCGAAAGCAGAGGAGAGGTCAAGGAGGATAAGAATAGACAAGTGACCATTGGCCTTTGCTACCTGCAGATCATTCACAACCTTACATAGAGCCGTCTCAGTGGAATGCGCAGGACAGAATCCGGATTGCAAAGGATCCAATAGGTTATGAGCATGAAGGTAGTTGGCGATAAGGGAGAAGACTGATCGTTCTAGAAGTTTAGAGGCTATCGGTTAGAGAGAGACCGGGCGGTAATTGGCTAAACAAGTGGGGTCCAGCGAGGGCTTTTTTAGTATGGGCTTCACATGGGCATGCTTAAAGATGGAAGGGATAAATAATTTATTATTTTAAAGTTTAGATATTGCACCCTACTGGATTCAGTTAAGTACCTAATGTCTCACAAAGTGTCTTTTTCTGTAAAAATGTTTTATCATTTGGCAATGATCCTATTTTTACCTCTTCTCTCTCCACAATTTCAAGATTTGCACATTAAAATGATTAAATTAGATCGGAGATAGTAAATGAGTTACCTGAAGTGAAGCTGGGAGACCGGATGGAATTGCTCGGAATTGATTACGGTCTAGGCGTAAATAAATAAGCTTCTTTAATGGTTTGAAGGTCAAAGGGTAGACATTGCCGTCATGGAAATGGTTGCCTTCCATTTCAAGAGTTAGCAAGTTGCTTAGCCCTATGATAATGAGGGAAAGAACATTTTATTATACTGATAATATGTATTTTATAAATATGTATTTGTTTTACACTTTATTGGAATATAGAGGGTGCTGGTGAAAACTGATCCACTGCATGCTCAGTGTGCTATATCAGAGTAGCAATAGACACTTTGTCCAATCAGTCATTCCCTATGTTTAAGGTGCCCATCCTGCCAAATCCAGTTGGATCTGACAGGATTTGTCAAGTATGGACAAGGAGTGGGGCCTAAAAAAAGGCCGACAGTGATGACGATGATCATTCGCTGCTGGCATCACTGTCAATCAGCGGTATGTGTTGCTGCATAACTGACTGATCCCCATACGGCATTGGGCCCATATATGCATTTACCACGTGTACTGACAGATACCAATGGGATCTGCTGGCACACATGTGATGGGCACTTTTAGTGAGGGTAAAATAAATGTATGGCTTGTAATCAAAAATTGATTAAGAAAGGCGCATAGATGGTATTTAAAGGGACACTAAAGTGAAAAAATGACTTGCCTTCATCCTTTTCTAGATTTTTAGTGCTGCCAGGAACTTGATCCTTTTTTGCTCTCAGTGCTCCCTGTCACTAGATGTCCTTATGTCTTGTTCAGCTCACTCCTAGTTATTATGCATTCCTCCTCTCTCTGTGCCCAACCACTCCCTACATCTGAGGCACAGCTAGAGTGTGGAGCATGTGCAGTGGATATAACCTGTGCCTTCAAACAGCCAATAGCGTTCACCCAGTGATTTTGTGTTATAGTAAAAAGTAAAGCTGCTTTGCTATTGGAAGGTAAGCAGCACTGGCAGCTGTTATCACTGCTTGAATGAAATAAGATTTTCTTTAGCTGTAGGAGTTTGAAGGGGAGTATGTGGGGGGGTGGGGTGTTGGGGGACTTTGGAATTGATTTCTTTAGATACATTCTACATTGGGGCTCCAGTAACACAGACAGCACAAACAGCAAATAACTGGGATAGGTTTTCGCTGTAGGCACAGAAAGAGTACGGAGCAACAGATAACGCTTATTCCTTTTTGTGATCTTAATGCTTAATCATTTAGCCATACAAATTGGCGTTGCTTCATATAGTATGTATACGGTACTTTCTACATGTAATGTACCAGGAGGGTGATTGACAGTTCTTTACTGTCTAGCTGTGCCCTGCCCCCTTTAAAAAGTAAAACTGCCAGAGCTAAAAAAAAACAAACAAGGATTAAGATTGGTGGTAATCCTTATTACTGTGTGATTAGTTGGAAAATGATTTGGCACACCTTTAATTCATTACTCACCACTCCGATTGCGCAATATAACATCTAACTATGGTTGCAACATTCCCTCTCTATGCTGTGTATCCTTTCTGTCACGTGACCAATCAAATATCACGAGTTTCCTAAACTCCTGAAAATTCCGATGGAACAGACCTTTCCGTACGGTCAGACACATTTTGATGATCACAAAGGGGGGAGATTTACTTAGACCTTTGTAAGTCTGTTTGTTTTTTGCTGAATTGTCACTTATATACCGACATCTGTTATAAAAGAAACACATTGAAGGACTGATGATATATAATGTCCCACACTATTTAGTTTTTTCTATCTGCTGATCAGGAGACTGGCTGGGTTACTTTAGTTCAAAGGCAAATCAAAACTAAACACAATAGAACAGATGTGTGCACTCTACCTTCAGTACCTCAGATTGCCTGGGTGCAGGGTGTAACTACCAGGGGAGCAGGGAGAGTAACCGCAGGGGGGCCTGGGAGCCAATGGGGGCCCATTTTCTTATTTTTCCTATGACAGAAATAGCCTCCTCCAAGAAAACCACTGTGGGTGAAGAACGCATAGGGGTCCCACCATAGTTTTGCAGGGGGGCCCAGTGATTCCTATTTACGCCACTGCCTGGGTGCTGCTGTATATTATTCATATATAATCTACCCCTTTACAACTTTTTATAGGGCCAACTGTAACATAATAATGTTATAATCGGCATACTACTACTACGTGGTGTATGGAATAACTCATGGGATTGTTGATGCGAGTTCACCTTTTTCCCCGACTCTTTTGTGCCAAATTCTATCAAGCCAAATTCTCACTTGTCATTATGATAACCATGAAGGACTCTAGAGAGATCAATACCAATGACTGAATTGTTATAAAGGTTTTGAAATACAAAGGTTCATGTTCCCTTTAGTAGTGATGGCCAAATCTGATGGGTTTCGTTCTGCTGGCGGGTTTGTGGAATTCTGGTGTTGCAATTTCGCCGTAGAACCTTACAGTGCTATTAATCTGCAGCCACCAATCACATATTATCTAACTGAAGCAACCCATTCAAAAGCTGAAATCTGATTGGTTGCTTCAAAGAGAGAGTCTAATAAGCTGTGAGTGGTGCAAAAGTTTGCCTGTGCACCAGTGTATCTTACCACGAAAGCTGTGTCCATGCAGTTCCTTGAGCCCATTGTCGTTGATTTTCAGTTCTTGGAGGGAGAGTGGGAGGATGGGGAGCACAGTCAGACGGTTTCCATCAAGATTGAGCCGTTTGAGCTTTGTCAGGTTCTGAGAAATTTACATTGTTTTATTTTCATTCGAATGTACAACCTTTTTCCTATTACATTCAATTCATTTGGACTAATCATTCTGTTATTATTATTAACATCTGCGCAAAAACACACAATTAAGAATGACAAGTTTTTATATTCCACTGAAACAACAAACCGAAATGGAAATAAATTACTGCTGAATTGTGCGGCGATTATACGTTTTTATCTAATCACTAATTAACCCAGCCGATAGAAAGATATCGTAATAGGAAATTAGAACTGGGAAAACATTCAAATAAAATCCAGACTTCACAAAAGAGTGATTTATGGCTAGGCCCCATTGTCATGTGTGGTAGCGCATGCCAATGTAAAGTGTAAGGCCCCACTACACTACCTCCGTGCCCTAAGTGATTAAAGGGTATCTCCACCCTTAACAAAACCTTTTTCTGTAGTGTAGGGCACCCTATCCCACCCCCGGTTTGTCAAAATAAAGATCAAAACTGTACTTGTATGCCTTCGTTCCCCCAAAGTTCAGATCTCAGCCCCCGGAACTGCAAGAAGGGGGCGGGACCAGCAGCTGCGTCTGTGATTGGCTGAAAGGCAGCAAATCACGGATGCAGCTGCCAGCATTGCAGAACACCGGGGGAACAAAGCGATGTTTGGGGGTGGGATAGGGTGCCCTACACTACAGAAAAATGAATTAAAGTTAGGGCAACATTCAACACAGATAGATCGGGGGGAGGGGGGGGGGGGCTCCCCTGCACATGTCAACAGGGACCGGATGACATACAGACAGCTCCTCCAATACACACAGGGACTTTGAACAAGCACAATAAGAGACCCATTTGGAGCAGAGATGTAAGGTAAGGATGTTTTAATACTAGACAGTGGGGCCAGTGGGGGGTTAAATTTTAGTTTTGGGGGTTGACATGCCTTTTAAGGGGGAGATAATCTTAAACCATCTCCCTTTCAAGTAAATAGTATTTGGACTTGCAGTTTCCTTAACCACAAATATTATACAGGCATTAGGGTTCCAATTTACTACCTTTCTGGACTATTGCCAGCCATATTAACAGTGTAACTGCCACCAAGGTAAGTAGCCAATAGTTTAATCTCTTCTGTTTACCAAGATCAGTGACATCCTTTTTTATTATGCAGATAGAATAGAAAGGTAAATAGCTTAAGGTTACTTTCAAATGGTCGTCAAACGCCATTTACTGAAAGTTTCCTGAGCGGTTCCCTGATGTCGCGAATAGAGAAAGGCTACATGTAGTGTTTTTCTAGTGGCAAACATCTTTATCTGCTTGTTTTAACCGTCCATATGAAAGAAGCCTAAAACTGTCAACTCAAAAATAGCATACAATTGCAAAGATTTAACATCTATCTCTAGATTCTTAAATAAGAACATATGAAGGGCAACTATACTGGACTTTACATGTAATAAGCACTTATTCTAAATGTCAATGCATGTCTTTTTGTCTTTTTTCTCAGGCTTAGTGTCCCACTCGTAATCAATGACTCCTTTTATCTAACATGACTTTTTATGAAGTCATGCATGCTCAGTAATCACTATGAGCCATAAATAGGAAAGGAAATTTACCATTTTTCATTTCACACATACCAACAGTCCCCCATTCCAGTTACAGCAAAACCGCACACAGCAGAAGAGTTTATGACAATAAGGCACATAAACTCACAGCTGAAATGTAAGATGGTTCAGATTTGATACCTTAAGAAACAGATCAACAAAATAAACTGTGAAGTGGTAGTTGGAAGAATTATAGTTTCCAATGACAATTATCTTTACAACTGTACTTAGCTGAAGGCTAGTTACACATAGAATATTTCAGCCCAGGCGACAATTCGCAGATATAGACCAGTCTGCCAGACCAAAATATTGTTGTAATGTGGCCAACATTTTGTAACAAACGATCGTATGGTCCATAGGAGAATGCTCAATCCCATGAAATTTACCAACATGTCCAACTAGGACAAAAACAGGCATCAGTTGGTGGCAACCTGGAAAAGTACAGCTGATATTTTAAAACGATTTGCAGAAATATTGTCATTTTGGACAAAATGTCACCTCGTGGGTACCTATCCTAAATGTCCTTCACTTTTATTATTGGATAATCCATGGATCCCCTAATGAAAGGGTAATGAAAGAGGAATAAACGTGTTTCTTCAACTAGAGCTCCTGAATCCTGTACTTTTTTTTTGTTGTTTAAATAGATTTAATTGCTCACAGCTCCATAACCAATGCAATTTCACAGGCAATCTTTACACTTTAAAGGCTACATTTGAGCTTAAATGTATGAAAAACTAAAAACTATAGTTAATAAATATTTAATTGTATGGAAATCACCCATAAAAAGTGATGAAAATAGGGTCAGTAGTTGGCTAGTAAAACAACCATGAGAAAATAATTACAGGAAATGGGGGTGAAACACGAGGAATAAGTTTCAAATAACAACTTGACTGGAATCTTTAGTGATTATGTTTTGGTATTTAAAAGACCAGTCATGGAATCTGTCTGTGAGAATTTAAAGGGGAACTTCTGTAAGTCCTCCAAACAACATTGAATCTGAAGAAAGAGCAATAAGATTAAAGGGCTTGTTTTACCTGTTAACTTATTATTATTATTTCCTGATGAATTGATTATTGAAGCATTGAATAAATATCATCACTGATTATACGAATTGCCTTATTTCTTCTCTATATATGGCAGCCCCAGAAACACATTTTCACTATACTGTACTTACCTTTACCAAAAATGCTTCTATCTTTGCACAAAACGATTCCTTGCTGACTTCATGGCCAAAGGCTGACAGTCAGACCCAATGGTGTCTCTTTTGGTGCTGTGTGGCGCATTAATAATATGAACAGCACCAGAGGAGTCTTCTCCCAGTTGGCGAGGGTTTGTGCTGTGTAAGCAAAGTAAGATTTTACTTACCTGACCGAGTGATCCAACGACATTAGACTGATCCTGCTGGAACCGCCTTTCCGGTCTTATTTGCGAGATACATTTGATCGCAAATCCTATTCATTTTGTGATCACATGTCTGTCACTAAGAAGAATGGGAAAGGCGGTTCCGGCAGGATCAGTCTAATGTTGTTGGATCGCTCGGTCAGGTAAGTAAAATCTTTTTAGTTTATGGCCACCTTAAAGGGCATGTCCACCCCCAAAACTAAAATTTAACCCACTACTGGCCCCACTGTGTAGTGTAATAAAATCCTTACATCCCAGCTCCAAATGGTTCTCCTGTAATGTCCCTGTAAAGTCCCAAAAACTGGTCACCAGGAGCACTGGATGGGAGGGGAAGGAGTTTGGAATCATCAAAAGGGAGCATGTGTCTAAAATTTAGAGGTGTGGCAAGAATGTGCACATGCACCCAAATACATATTCCAAGTAAATTGTAATAACTGAAGTTGTATTTTACGCTCCATTACTGTTGTTAGTAGGGATGATTTCAGATTATCGGGGTATACAAATCTGGGTTCTCCTTTTAAAGTGATGCTTATAGCTCTAGAATTTGAAAGTGAATTGATATCTTTTACTTCATTGCAAACAAGGTACCAACAATTATAAAATAAAAATTCTCTGTGCATGAGTATCAGCTGTGAACATCTGTGAAAACGCCGAACACGTATTTTAGTATCTTACTTTGAAAACATCAGATGCTAAACCCGAATCCTCAATTTTGTTCTTGCTTAGATCCAACCATTCCAGATTAGGCAAACCAGAGAAGGCTCTTGCTGGAAGCTTAGAGATTTCATTTTCTGGAAGGAAACCAAATAAGAGATCTGAGATCTTTGTATATCCTTCAATATTGTGGATTTAATCAGACTTACTGTCATGGAGAGGGCACAAACCAGCATGCATGTATCTCATATCTCATACCCTAAAGAAAGGTATCAGGAGCATCCTTTTTGGGATACATCAAAGCAGACACAGGGAAATGATATACATGGAATGATAACAATTTCTGTCTCGGTGCGCTTGCAGCTATGGCATTAAGATCACAAGGATATCATGAAAAACATTTTTTCTTGGCACAGTTAATGGCGGATACTTCTGTTAAAGCATCAGATTTTATTTTCATTACAAAGCAGATGGCCAAAAAATATTATTTTACTTTCCCCTATACCCTTTAATAACTATGTAACAAGCAGGTTTTGTATTTGGTCATGGTTGGAAGGCAAAATATAATTTGACATTTATCTTAGTGCAGACCTGGTTTGTGTCACCAAAAATCAGTCTCTTGCTGTGTGCGGCTCAGAAATTCTCAGATTACAAATGACGATTGGCAGGTAAAATGAGTCCCTGCTTATTTTTGTTTGATATTTAAATGGGACACTTTATTTATGCAGTGACAGAATGGTATCTGGCTCCTCCCACAGCCAGTGTCCCTGACAAAAGCGAGCATGTGTTAATAAAGGAGAGGGCAGACTGTGGGCGGAGACTGAGAGCTTTCAGTTACTGCATAAGTTTTCTATGGCCATTTGGTTGAAATCTTAATAGGCCCCTTTTTTTTTATCCCTGAGTCCAAGGCAATTATGGCCCTGCAATTGACACTATTATAAAAGGCCAGGCAGATGATGTGTGCAATCTTTGCTAGCTTAAAAGGAAAGTTCGGTAGAAAATATAATTATTCTTTAAATTATTAGTTTATATTATGCACAACTTGTTATTCTACATAGTCTCTTCTATTTTGAAAAATCAGTTGAATTCATGCTATTCCCTGCTGTTGACATTAGTGAGCTGCCATTTCAGGTTATGTAACAGTCCTTCTTCTTCCCAGAATGCACACTACCTTGGAATGTTCCTTACAGTAATTTCTACTGATTGGCTGTGGGATGGATCAAACATGCTCAGGTCTCTACTGAGCAACTGAATCAACCCAGGCGCTGGGTTAAGGACCATAACAGTCTCTAATAGGGGTCCTGCATACAGGAAGTCAGTATTTCAGAAGCATTTATTTATACAAAGACACAATGCTGAATGGGCAATTTAAGGTCATTGGGATGGAAAAATACTGCTTTTTTTATGCATTTGCACTGAACTTTATGCATTTAACCCAATTAAACTAAAAGCTCCTTTATTTGTTTTTAACAGACTTCTCTTTAGAGAGCTGTAATCAAACTATCTTTGATATGCCTAACTATTAGCGCACTATAGGGAAAGTGGCAAATATACCCATACTACCAACAAAAATACGTGCACCAAACATTCTTTATATGAAGACTGGCATTTATAGATATGAGTGCCATATTACTGGTAGAAGCATTCTTTGTGAACCAATGAACAGCGCCCTCTTGCTGCCATAATCTATGTATGCTAACATTACCGGTCTGTAATTAATTCATTATTCATGAACTGGTTTATACACAGTAAAATCTGAACGGGAGAACCAGAGAAACTCCATCTGTCTAGTGACCAGCCGCATACACATTGTGAGCTGCATATGGGATCCAGATGAAAAGAATAAACCTTCTCCAGCACTCATCAGCAACAAGTGGTTTTAATTCCAAGATAACACACAAATAATATTATTAAGTTGCTAAATACTCCATGACAAATCTGAATTCCTTATTGTGTAAAAAGAATAAAGAACCAGGTTCAACATGGATATTAGGAAGCAGTCATCTGATTTTTAAGGGGTCCATTTTGTTAAAAGACAATTGTAAAGCACTAAAGCATAATGTATGACATCCTGATACAAGAGGTCACATAGGGGCCCTGTTGACAGAAGGAATTCTATGTTGATGGGATTTAATGTTTTTGGTTACTGTAGGTAAAGGGCACTTGTAAAACTTTAGAACTTTTGGTCAGTTTCTGTACAACAGCAAAATATTATGGTAACTTACTGTAAATTGCCCTGGGAAATGGTCCAGGGAACATGTCCCTGCGGGAAGAACAGCAAAAAAACAGAAGTAGTGCACACGAGGGGGAAGAGACATCTTCCCTGGACCATTTCCCAGGTCCCAGAGCCATTTTACATTAAGTTACTGTATCACTTTTACAAAAGTTTTGAAAATTCCTTGAAAATTCGAATTTCAAAAAATTCGGAAAGCGGAATTCAGGAAAATTGGAGATCCATTTCGGAAATGGGTTCAAATCCATGATCTGGCCATCTCTACATATTACTCAGTAGTAAGTCAGTAAAATGATGATACAGTAGAGAAATATGCAGGTTGAACATGCTTTTTTGGCACCACCCAAAAACTTACAGTATATCATTGGGGTGAGATATCAGAACTGACGACAGCCAATCACAAGTTTTCTTTGCATTTTCCTTATGCAGTTAGTGTTGAAAGGAAGCATTCGATTGGTTACTATTTGCTACTTGATTGGGACAAGCGATTGCTGAGGTTATATAATTAAAGGAGAATTGTGGTCTCCAAACAAGGTAAGTTTAAATGAAAGGCCGGTTTCCTACCTTTAAAACGAGCCATCAACCACCTCTATACGTGCTCCACAGCCCAAGATATACAGAAATGACTGACCAGAAAGTTAATCGGTGGGAGGCTGACTTGTGACATTCCTGAGGCGTCTCCTGCACAGTGCTGCCGGCGAGCACAGCCTCAGACTCCCTCAGTGTGGGAGAGAGACAGGAAGTCCCTCCTCTTCTCTGCTGTGTGAAGTCCTGACAGAGAAGGTAAGGGAATCTACAGCACAGTTCGGGGGGGGGGGGGGCTGAGTAACCCACAGCACCTGAGAGTGGGTTATGGGGGGCCTGCAACTAGAGGGACCATGGGTCCATGAGTGGGAGGGCAGGAAGCAGGAAGTGCAGGGGGCCTGGTGATGCTGCTGCCATATCACACACAAACATGTAAATATTTTCAAAACTATGCAAAATAAACAATGGAAATAAACTGCAAACATTCTCAGGGGAGCAATTCCTATCAATTTACCTCAATTTACCTAAAGTCATTTTTGGACCACAGTTCCCCTTTAAAAGTGTTTTTTTAGAAGGGGCAAACTGTTAAAAGGTATGTAAACCTCCCCCTGCTTGATGATAATTATGGCCATCTCAGTGTTTAATTATTGTTTTTAACTATTATGTCCCCTTTAAGGAGCTTCATAGTGTATAAGGGAATGTCACACAGTAAAAGCAAATGTTCAGTAATTCAACATTTTCAGTATTCAGCATCTTTTCTTCCAATTATTATTTCCAGAATACAAATATATTCAACAAGACTATGGGAATAACAGTTCCATTCCACAAAATAAAGGAGCAGGGGAAATAAGAGCATGGACAGGCTGGAGTGTGCTGAGATATAACATACTATAACCTGAATACATCATAGATGTATGATACTGTAATAAATATATGGACTTACTAACACTGGCCTTGGGGAGTGAAAAATAAATTGAATGAACATGATGTTCGGAATGCTGAAAGCTGTGGTTTAAAGCTCTAGTTAAGCTGTACATCTTGAGCAACTATATTTTCAGCAGCTTTTTTAAGGCCTCACATGGCTATGGGAAAGTCTTAATTACTGTAGCTCAGCATGAGACAATGTCAAGAAAAAGTATTCCTGTTAAAAGTGTCCTCATCAATAGAGATGTCCGAACTTCGCAAAATCCCGTCCTCTCGAGGATCCGCGAATTTTCGGGAGCGGACCCATTAAAACCCAAAAAATCCTTGAAAATACGAGAAATCCTCGTAATTTCGAAAATTTTCGAAAATGCGGGTCGGAAAAGTTCGGAAGGCGGAAAACCCGCAATATCCGCCATTCGTGAACGATGTAAATCCGCAGCGGATTCGGGTTTGGATCCGCGAACTGGGCCATCACTACTCATCAAGTGGTTAAAATTTCCCTCTTTTAAAATATCACCAAATCAAGAAATGTAGATGTAAAGTATATGTTTTCCTACCAGCTAAGTAGAGTGTCTTCAGCCCAAGATCTGTCATTAGGGGCAGGTATTTCATCTTAGTATTTGCACAAGCAATAGTGGACTCGGAGAGTAGACATCCAGCAGGGAGAGATGGGATTGGATACTCTGTTGGTGGGACAGGCAAACTGTTGGTCACTTTGCTATCCACTATTTGTTCCTTCAGATGTTCCTCTTCTTTAGGATGTTGCTCAGACCCACTTTTTGCTGAACTTTGTGTGACTTTCTCTAGAGGAAGAACTGGAGAGAATAACAAGTGGGGATACTTACTAAGCAGCGATGTTGACATTTTTGGACAGTCTATGGCCGTGTTTCTCAACCTTTTTATCTGTGGGGACCCCTTGAAACTATTTTCCTGTCTCGGGGAACCCCAATATAAAATTATGATTATATATTATTATTTTTCTTTCTCAGTCATCAAATCATCAAAATACATATTTTATACAAATATAAATGATAGATCTATAAATATATCTCAATATGCACTCAAATTCACCTCAGATGGGAAACCCTTACATAAAAACATATTATTATTTCTTTTTATCTCTCAGACATTAATACACAAAACACATAATTCATAGAGAATATTGATACATTTATAGAGAGATGTATCTGTATCCATCAAAATGGTGGATCCGTACAGTTTCTGTCGACCTCAATGCAACCTCTCAGGGACCCCTAGGGGTCCCCAGATCCCCGGGTGAGAAACACTGGTCTATGGGGTGGCTTCCAGTCAAGCAAAGAATAATATTCTATACCCTTCTATTGACCTTTAACTCTCTACAATCTGCTGCACCCTTCTTGGTCCCTTATGTTCCTGGCCGTGCTCTCCGTTCCTCACTAGGAAATCTTCTCCACTAACCCCGAACAAATACTGCTGCCTCCCGCCTTAAACCATTCTCTCTTGTTGCTCCCTGCCTTTGGAACCCTCTCTCGCTTCGCCAGGTGACATCCATTAATACTTAATTTAAACTGTTTTCCTACCTTTCTGAGCACCAGCACAACAATTGATTGTTAGCCATCTCTAACACTTTGCACCCTTCCCTTCACTTGTACTTGTATGTCATCCCACCCACTTAGATTGTAAGCTCTTCGGGGCGGGGATTTTATTCCTAATGTGCACACCACACATTATTAATAATTTATATACTGTATATGTATTCTTAACCCATGTAGAAAACTTACAGGGTAATTCAATAAAAGTTCCTATCATTAAAAATGGTGCTAATTTTGCCCCAACCAATCAGATGTTAGTTTTCAAATGTTAAATAAGATCTGATTGGTTGGGGCAAAATTAGTACCATTTTTAATGATAAGAACTTTTATTGAATAACCCTGTTAATTTAATTTTTCTTTATCTGTATAATTGGTTGCACTTATCCCCTGTATTTTATAATGTACAGCGCTGTGGCACTATATAAATACAATTATACACACATACATATATCTGCCTGCGATAAATTGTTGCAATTTATAGAAAATAATTAATAAAATTCCAACCTTTTCTACCAGATGGCGAAATTTTATCCACGTATTGCAAATAAACATTTTTTGGCATTAAACCTTGTGAAAACCCTAGTGGTGTTTATAGTAGCAAAAGGTTTAACAGAAAAGTTTTTTTTTTTAAATGTTTTTTACTTTTATTTTTAAGAATAAGCCCCTGGGCTTTTAGGCAAAAAAAAGAGAAAAGGCATTAGAATTAGTTACACCATTAAGAGATAATTCACCTGGTGCTTAGTGGTGCTAATTGTGGCCCAAGCTATCAGAAGATCGATTGGGGCAATATTAGTACCATTTTTAATGATAAGAACTTTTCTTACATAGGCCTGAATATTTTGTCACTAGGTAATATTTGTGTTAGATAGTACTTTAAGGCACTGGGTATAAGCATTATATAAATGGGGTACGTTATTTTTCACCCAATTTTTTTCGCAAAAAATAAACTGTACATTAGCAATCTTTAAAGTTTCTACAGAATGTTTAGGACATTTCTAAAGCTCTGTATATAAGATAATTATTGTCTGAAATGGGCTACAACAACCAATGTGCATGGAGGTTCTCCTAGACACCCTTAACTGATCTCCATTGATCTGGATCATTAGATTAATCCCTATTGGAGCAATAGTTTAAACATGTCCCTAAGGAATCAAGTAGGATATGGAGAGTTTAAGGTTAGAAAGATCCCCTCTCACATATGCAAGTAAGGACCGGAAACTTCGACTTTTTTCAATGATTTCCAAACGTACAATAATCCTCAAAAATACGCTCAGAAATTACTTTCCAGTTTCCGATCGTATTTTCGAGGATTATCCAATGTTCAAGGCTGTTTTCGAGGATTATAGAATGTTCAAGGCTGTTTTCGAGGATTATCGAAAATAGCCCCGAATGTTCGATAATCATCGAAAATGCACTCCGAAGTCCCGAAAGTGCGTTCCGGGTTTATTTCTGTCTACAAACACTATAATATACTTGAATAAAAAACATAGATCTTGGATTCTATTCCAACTAGAAACCTTTGTGTTATCTTTCCTGTAGTACAGGGCAATATGTTGGCAATTAATTGGCTATCCATGAGAGAGCTTTATACCTTTACCAGAAAATACTGTATTACCTTGTTTAGATTGATCTTTCCCTGCTTTCTTTGTTTTTTCAAGGGAAGAACCCTTTTCTCCATTTGATTCTCCCATAGAGTTGTCCTTCTTCAGGATCTTTGCTTCCTGTTTCCAAGAGGTCACATTCTTTTTACTAGAGGTAGACTTCTTTAGGTCCACTAGTTTGTCCACTTTAGTTTCTTCTGTTCTTTTTGTGTGTGTCATGGTCGACCCCCTAACAGGTCTAGGGGTTGTGTTTACTGTTTCCTCCTTCACCTTGATCTCCTTCTCTTTGTTATTTTCATCCCTTTTGCTTTTTTGTGACATTGTCCTCTCCCGGGCAGGTGCAAATGTGGACAAAATAATTTTAACTTTAGGTGATTCTAAAGAGAAAAAAAGTGCAGTTGAAAGGTTCAGAAATATATTGATCCCTTTGGCATGGACTATTTTAGAAGCCTATAGCCATGATTGCTAGCAATCATTAAAAACCATAATAGGGTAATATCCCTTATTTATACATTTTTGTTCCATTGATTTCCATTAAATAGTTTGAGGTTGTAGCCTACTGTACTCTGTCTGCAAATCATTATTTCCACATTAGTGCTTTAGAATCTATGTAAGATAACATCCATAGACCAGATTACTGTTGTTTTCTACTCAATGGTCCATTTCCCTAATAATATTTTTTTTCCTTCTGTTACCAAACCCTGAGTATTAGAGTTTTGTGTGTTTTATGTAGTGGATAATGCACCCCCTACTGTAAATTATAAGGATATTAGAAGTCACAGAGTTCTGGCACCATATAAAAGCATGAGGCTGATGCCCAAGTGCCCAATTTTTCAATATCCCTTTAATTTACAGTAGGAGGTGTACCGGTATTATCCATTATAATCTACCCCTTCCCTCTCATTTAAAGAGGGAATATAATGGAGCAGCACAGTGGCTTAGTGGTTAGCACTGATGCCTTGCAGCACTTAAGTTCTGAGTGCTGCGTGGGTTTCCTCTGGGGACTCCAGTTTCCCTCACAATCATAAAGACATCCTGATAGGTTTTATGTGTCAAATAAATGTGCTTAGATTGTAAGCTCTTTGGGACAGGGCTTGATGTGAATGTATACATGTAATTGTATCAGCTTCTGTCCATTGATGCCAGATCATTTCTGTTTCCTATTCCTGCTACTCATATTGAAGGGAGATGCGAAAGGGCACTTAACAAATGGCCGTAAGTGTTATCCACAGGCAGTATGGAGGAGGGGAGATAGCAGGCCTTTTGTTTGAAACTACCTCAGTTCTTGGTTATAATCAGCACGCTACTACGTATAAAGGATATAATTTACAGCAGGATCCCATTGGGATCCAATACAGGGGTAGGTTATATAATTATTTTTCACCCTTCACACAGACATAGTACAATAATATGGCAAACGTATAAAAAGTAACGCCCTCTTGTACAGGTGCTTACAGGACAAGACAAATAAAGAAATGTTTGTACGTGAAACCCCACTTTTGAAGAGGTGGTCACTGCTGGTTAAATCTGTACTAGTGGTGTGGTTTATCTAAAAACTTAATTTGGCTTAAATCTGAGGATCCCTTCACTATCACGGACCTGCCAGCTTTGGTCCAGAATCTGCAGGGCTTGTGTGTGTCTGAGTGCAGTTATCGTTTCATGGGCAGGGGAAGGTTGGAGCATGTGCGGGCGAATTTTCCTAACAATAATTTCTACTGATTGGCTGTTGGATGGGTCAAACATGCTCAGATCTCTATAGATCAACAGAATCAACCCAGGCTCTGAGACCATAACAGACACTATTAGGGGTCCTGCAAACAGGAAGTCGGTACTTTGGAATCATTTATTTATATACAGAGAGATCTTTGCATGGGCTCATTATGGTCATTGAAACAAGAAAATACTCCTAGTCCTATTATACTATTTGTGCTGAACTTACCCTTTAAAGCACTGTTGCTTAAAATTTTTGCCCTATAATAGTATATCTTCCCCCAGCCCCAACCGCTATAAAATAAATTTAAGAAAGTGCCCCCCGATATTTACTTACCTTCCCTCCTTCTGCTTGCAAGACACTGAAAGCAGGGGGCGGGCCCAGCAGCCGCGTCCGTGATTGGCTGAGAGGCAGCTAATCACGGACGCGGCTGCCCGTTTCTTAGAATGCCTGGGGAGAGAGGGAAGGTAAGTAGAGTTTGGGGGTCTTTCGTAAAATTATTTTTTAGCGGTTGGGGCTGGGGGAAGATATACTAATATATGGGCTAGGGGTTTAATGGTAGGGGGAGGGATCGCAAAACGGGAGGGAGAGGGAGGGAGAGGGAGGGGGAGAAGGGCTGCAGTGTGCATGCCGAACTTCTCCCGGAGGCGAGATAGGAGGCAGAGTCCTATATGGACTCTGCTATCCTCCTGGTGGGCAGTTTTTGGGACTTTGGGGGGGGACTACAGGAGAACCATATGGAGCTGGGATGTGAGGTAAGGATTTTATTACACTACATGATGGGGCCATTACTGGGGGGGGGATTATAGTTTTGGGGATGGACGTGCCCTTTAAAAAGCCTGATACAGTATATCTTCAGCTGCAACAAGCTGCCCTGGTTATTGGCACATTTACTTACCAGGTAATACATAGTAATTAAGGTTGAATAAAGACATTCGTCCATAAAGTCCAACCTATTCCCTTTTTTTTTTTTTTTTTTTTTAACCCTACCTAACAGTTGATCCAGAGGAAGGCAAAAAACCCCAGCTAAAAAGGGGGGGGGGAAAAATTCCTTCCTGACTCCAAACGGCAATCGGAAAGTATCCCTGGATCAACCAGATCTATATGCATTAATACCAGTAATTCTCAATATTTTTTAGTTTTAGAAACTTATCCAGGCCTTTTTTAAAGTTATTCAATGAACTTGCCATTACCACCTCTGCTGGAAGACAGTTCCACAGTTTCACCGTTCTCACTGTAAAGAAACCTCTCCTAACTTGAAGATGTATAACCCCCGGGTGCAGACAGTTATGACCCTTCAAAGAAACTTCCTATTGCTGTTCTAAATACTTGCTAATGTATTTCCATAAACACATGGAAACAGAACAGCTGGCACATTGCAGTGAGTACAGATCTTTAATTATTATTCTAATTGTTTATATTTTGTAATTCTAAGGGACATTCATTGCCTTGCGTGATCTTTCCCCTCCATGTAAATAAAGTTTCTGTTGCTCATGTCTCTATTTACTCTCCAAGCCAGTGAGAGAATATTTACATTTGTTTGTCCTCCAGTCCTGGTACAATACATGCAGTCTAGTTTTGCTCTCCGTGGTTACACATTTCCACAAATGGGATTTGTTTCTGTCTAATATTAGTTGTAATTATTCCGAGAGAGACTGTGTGTAAATCCTACACTCTTGGAATCAATCTTGGTACTTGACCAGAGGAGGCGCTAAAGCCAATCAACTAGATTTTAACTGGTCAGATTTCCCTTGATGGGATGGTTTCTTTGGGCTAGGCCACACTGATGCGCTTTTAAGCACAAATCCGATTGCACTTTTAAAGCGCACACTAGTGTGCCCCATTGATGTGGCCACCCTAGTGCGCTACTGAGCGATGCGCGTGTAATCGGAAAGCATGTGATCTGCATGTATTGCGCAATCGCATGTGCTCCAATTGCAAAACATTGGACGATCACACGTCAATACACTCTCGCGCCGATGCAGTATGACCTCACTCAAAAAGGAAAACTATACTGTCTTCAAAGCTCCAAACAACCCCCATCCAGGGTTAGGTAAGGACCTAAACCACCGTGGCCTCACCCAGGGTTACCAGATTCTTGCATGTTTTGCAGGTGGGAGGAAGCAGAGCATGAAGCAGGAGACTGAGAGGACGCGGAGGGGCAGAGAGGTGAATGTGAGAGGTAAGTTGCAATATTTTGCATGGCTTTAAAGCCACAATTGAAAAAGCTTTCATTTTGGTGCAAAAAACTAGTGCAATAGGCATCGCTAAATTTGTTGCATCGCTTCCACTGTGCTATTTCCAAAGTTCTTTGGCAATGCAAGATGGGTTCGAAACCCTCAATAACCAGATACTACATCGGTTAACATGGGTTTTGCACTTCTCCTCTTAGCACATGATTTTGCATCTCCCTGCTGGAGTGCCAAGCTTTGACATTTCTGCTGCAGGTGGTCAGCACTGTCAGTTTGGGGTCAGCACTGCTCTTTTAGGCTGGGTACACACCAGCAGATATTTTCGGCCGACCGACTGATTCACAGCACTTTTGGACCGGACAAACGGACGTGACGGTAAATTCCGATCGATCGTGCGGTTCCCTGTGGGAACGCACGATCGATCGTTCGCACTTTTCCGGCCGCGACTGCCGGACATTTATCCCAGCAGCGCGCTTGCTCGGGTCAAATAGTCACTTCATGTGTACCCAGCCTTATAAGGAGGCGTCTTATTGGAGAGAGGGCATATATGTAAGCAATGATAGCTTTGCATATTACAGTAATTCCTTAATATAACAGTAATGTGTAAGCAATGATAGCTTTGCATATTACAGTAATTCCTTAATATAACAGTTTTTTTTGCACAACCAAAAATAAACAAGACACAAAAGGAAAACGTCTGTGTAGAAAGGCGTCTCCCAGCATTCTCAGCCAGGATGTCCAACCTTTCAGATCCTAGTGTAAATTTAAACTAGAGTCAGGAATCCTATGACGCTGACCATAAGAAAATAACAGCATGCTGTCAGTTCTGTTCCAGCTCCCCCCAGAGCACGCCCTCTACATTACTAAGGGAATAAAAATAAAAGGCAAACTGTACCTGCACCTGTAGTTCTTTTCTTATCTGTAGATGTCATCCTTTGTCTGATGGGGCTTTGCCTTGATGTTGCCTTATTCCACAATGGATCCTTTTCACCCCCATTGTTATATCCTTTCTGATCCATTTGATTCAGGCCTGTGCCATTCCTGGACATCTTTGGAAGAGTTTTTAAGGCTCCTCTTGTGAACCCCAACATGGCCACCAGAGCCAATGATAAAGGAAGTAGATTCATATTGTAATAATGTGACAAATAAAAAGGAAGGACCTGTGGACCATACAGTAGCTAGGAGCCTGCCACACTGCTGTACAGAGACTGCAACGTTTTCCCAAAATCCAATCTGAGATTTTTCCGAGATCAGATTCCCCAGAGAGAGCAATTTAAACATAAGGTGAGCTTCTTGTCCTTCAACCCCCCTTCTCTGCAAAGCTGAGATTCTTTTGCCTAAAAGCAAACACCATTACCAAGTGCCATTTCCTTTAATTATCGAAGCAAGATGAATCCCAGCCTTTTCACCCCCACTGTATAAAGTAGCTGGTCTGGGGAACCCAATATTCTATCTAGAATCTGTTTTATAGGAGATTGGAAACCTACCAGTTCCTGGCAGGGGCTCTTTGAATATAAAATTGCAGCACAGTGTTTGACTTCGAGGTCCGTGGCCTAGTCACCATGAATAGGGCTTCTGTTTGTTAACAAGCAGTGCACAGTGGGGAGGAAAAAGGAGGCATTAGATTTAAGTCAACATTATGCAAGCGTTATCAGCATGTACACTACAGACTTCCAGTGTGTAGCATGCTTATGTACCTTATGGAAATACAAGATTCCTGGGTAATGTTCCAGAACCTGTGTATCCGTTGTATCTTTCTAAAATACATCAAAATCAAATACATTTTCATACTATGGAAAATTTCTTGCAACAAGAACAGTTTAAACTGAAAAAGTTCCTTCCTAGTTTAATATGGTAAATCCTTAACCCCATTCATCTTTCATTGCGCATGTGCACAGTACAACTTTTATTGAGTTTTGAAGGTCATATAGATGTCATATCCCAATAAGCATCTATTGTAACAATGTTGATTTAATTTGCCCATTGAAATGTTTCAATAAAGTTGTTTTTAGAGAAGGTGGTTGGCCTCTTTTTCCTTTATGGAAGTGTTCCCGGTGGTGAGGACCGGCACTCCTTACTAATACAGCATGCTGGCCTTGGGTAGCCCCATCTTTATCTTTGGTGTGATTTATTAAGTTTTATTATTTTTGATATTTATTCAAAATTGCTGCAATGGGACAATGTTAATCTAGGATATGTGGCCAATTACCAAGGGCACAGCATCTACATGCATTGGGTATACTGAAGACAAATTTTTACAGGCCTTAAGCGTAGTACACACAATAACGATAAAGGGATGAAAATTTCCCCTGTCCCTGAAGTATAGGGTTGTGCCCATGGTTGTAGAAAGTGTGGCATTCCCGAGCAACCCCCTATTCTTTATATTGGGAGAAGGCTCAGGACGGTGTGTAGCCACATCATTTAAATATAAAAGAAACTGTCTGACACCTTTCAAAGATTGGTACAGTGTGTACCTAGCTTTATTATTATTATCATTAATATTATCATTAATAAGTTACAAAATATTACTTAGCACTTAGGTATAAGTCTGGGGTATGAACAGCACAACACATTTCTTTTATACTACAAGTATTTCATTGTATAGTATAATAAAGTATTTGTATAGTATTAGTATTGTATAGTATTGTATTAGTATTGTATTAGTATAGCATTAGTATTAGTATTGTGTAGTATTAGTATAGTATACTATTAGTATAGTATTAGAATAGTATTAGTATAGTATAGTATTAGTTTAGTATTGTATAGTGTTGGTATAGTATAGTATTAGTATAGTATTAGTATATTAAAGTATTAGTATTGTATAAGTATTGTATAGTATAGTATTAGAATAGTATTAGTAAATATGCTTGTGAAGGTTCTCATTCATCCAGGTCATGGTATATCTGTTGTATTCAATTAGATCAACTGGACTTGAAATGTAGTTCTTGAAGACGTTTCGCTAGTCATCCGACTGGCTTTCTCAATTCAGAATGACTTGTACAAGAATCTGTGGCAATTATGTACCCTGGAAAATCCCAATTAGCATATCACAGCCAGGTGTTAAGGGTGTGATTAGATAGTGGCTAAGAGGTGTTATAGGAACGCCCAGAGTAAGGTGTTAAAACAGCATTGTACATGGCAGACAGTTGGTGTCGAACCCCCCACCTCTATTTAGGCTTGGTTTCTTTATTTTCACATAAATGGCCTCTTTAACACCTCACTTGAACCAGTCACGTTCCTTCGCCAGTATGTTAACATTACAATCTTCAAAGGTATGTCCTTTATCCTTAAAAAAAACATCGTATCCCTGTCTGCTTTAAACCGAACAACACACTGAGGCAGCAATTGGTACATCCGAAAGACCCAATACCAAAACACAAGAAAAGCGACATCATATATGCAGTGCAGTGCAGTGAAGAATGCTCTGATTTGTATGTGGGGGAGACCAAACAGCAACTGCATCAACGTATGGCCCAGCACAGAAGAGCCAATTCCTCGGGTCAGGACTCAGCCGGTTATCTGCATCTTAAGGATAAAGGACATACCTTTGAAGATTGTAATGTTAACATACTGGCGAAGGAACGTGACTGGTTCAAGAGAGGTGTTAAGGAGGCCATTTATGTGAAAATAAAGAAACCAAGCCTAAATAGAGGTGGGGGGGTTCGACACCAACTGTCTGCCATGTACAATGCTGTTTTAACACCTTACTCTGGGCGTTCCTATAACACCTCTTAGCCACTATCTAATCACACCCTTAACACCTGGCTGTGATATGCTAATTGGGATTTTCCAGGGTACATAATTGCCACAGATTCTTGTACAAGTCATTCTGAATTGAGAAAGCCAGTCGGATGACTAGCGAAACGTCTTCAAGAACTACATTTCAAGTCCAGTTGATCTAATTGAATACAACAGATATAGTATTAGTAAAGTATTGTATAGTATTAGTATAGTACAGTATTGGTATAGTATAGTATAGTATTAGAACGTGACTGGTTCAAGAGAGGTGTTAAGGAGGCCATTTATGTGAAAATAAAGAAACCAAGCCTAAATAGAGGTGGGGGGGTTGGACACCAACTGTCTGCCATGTACAATGCTGTTTTGACACCTTACTCTGGGCGTTCCTATAACACCTCTTAGCCACTATCCAATCACACCCTTAACACCTGGCTGTGATATGCTAATTGGGATTTTCCAGGGAACATAATTGCCAAAGATTCTTGTACAAGTCATTCTGAATTGAGAAAGCCAGTCGGATAACTAGTGAAACGTTTTCAAGAACTAAACTTCAAGTCCAGTTGATCTAATTGAATACAACAGATGTACCATGACCTGGATGAATGAGAACCTTCACAAGCAGTATTGTATAGTATAATATTAGTATAGTATAGTATTGTATAATATTAGTATAGTATAAGTATAGTACTATAGTATAATAATGTGTTATTATAGTATAGTATTAGTGTAGCTATAGTATTAGTATAATATTGTATAGTATTAGTATAGTATAGTATAGTATTAGTATAGCATAGTATTAGTATTGCATAGTATTGTATAATATGAGTATAGTATAGTGTTAGTATAGTATTGTATATTATTCATATATTATTATATTATCATAGTATTAGTATAATATAGTATTGTATATTATTATAGTATAGTTTTAGTATAATAAAGTATTGTATTAGTATAATAGTATATTATAAGTATAGTACTATAGTATAATATAGTATTAGTATAGCTTAGTATTAGTATAGCTATAGTATAAGTATATTATAGTATTTGTATTGCATAGTATTGTATAGTATTAATATAATATTAATATTTATAGGGTAACCCTTTTGAAATAAAAAAAAATAACAAAAGTGGTATTTAGTATTGTATAGTAGTAGTATACTGTTGTATAGTATATTATTAGCAAAGTAATAGTATAGTATTGTATAATATTAGTATAGTATTAATATATTATAGTATTAGTATAGCATTATACAGTATTAGTATACTATTGTATAATATATTATAAGCAAAGTACAAGTATAGTATAATATTGTATAATATTAGTATAGTATTAATATAGTATTGTATAGTAGTAGTATATTATTAGCAAAGTATTGGTATAGTATTGTATAATATTAGTATAGCATTAATATAGTATAGTATTAGTATAGTATAGTATTAGTATAGCATAATATTAGTATAGTATAGTGTAGTATTTGTACAGTATAGTTTTAGTGTAGTATTTCCTGTTTTAAATAATAGCTATTTTCGGACACAGATCACAGTGCTTGTCTAAACACTAAAAGGGCCATTCTTGCCCTAAAACAAATATTGTTAGAAACCCCAAATATGTAAAATCTTCTAATCTTTTAAACAGCTGATTGCACGCATCTTTACTTCATTCAAGCGAACAGCTAATTAAAAACTGCTGAACGCAGGTGCGTGTGTGTCAGGGGCCCAACCACCAATGTTGAGGGGAATGTTGAAATGGCAGATTTCAATGCCAACATTCCTGTACCTCTGTTGGCCGCACAATCTGTAGTTTTGTGTGAAAAGTTACCATCACTTTAAATTAGCCAATAAGGATTAAGGTAATGTGTATCATCTGAAAGAGGATCCCTATAAGGATCAAGGGACTCCTCCTGGCTTCAGCACCATCTTTAGTACAAAAATACCCTGGACACTAGCCTGGCAAAAAAAACCTGTACATTCTGGCACTCCCAATGAAGCGATATGGGGAGGTAGTGATAATCAATCCTACCTCCCTGCCACAGGTACTTTCCGTTTTTTTATTTTTCTTAAAGAATTTTTAAGGTGCCTTTATCCTTTCTCTGTTTGAACAAAGCTAAAATAAATGTGTCATATTATCTTGTTTGGGCTCCATTCTTCAGTATCCCTACTTCACCTTGTGTGAAATTGTACTGTTAAAAGCTCTAAATCTGGGATGTCAAACTACAACTCCCAGCAAACATAATTTGTCTCTAGATATTTGTAGTTTGCGAACATCTGGAGGGTCCCATGTTAAACATCCCGGCTCTAAATCATGAAGTTTAATAAACAGTGTCTGTGATTGCTGTACCAAAATGTTAATTACAAAGCTACTGTAGGTAGAAATCTTCACTATAAAACAAAGCTAAACTGCTGCGAGATGACAGAAAGGAAACTGAGGACTAAGCCACACTAGCGCGTTTTTCCGCATTTGGTGCTCCAGTTGCTCATTTCCGTAATGACCCACTGTGTACGCTCCGATCCGTTGCAAGCTTCTAATGCATGCGATCACCATTCTTGGTTCGTTTCTATCTAAAGCGCACCTAATACAAGTCTACGGAAGCACATGAAAAAATGCTGACACAAGCTGATACAAGTGGACAAAAATCAATAGTCCATGCACTTTTTTAATACATTTTAAGTATAAATATTCTCTATGTAACTAAACATTGTTTTAGAGGAGACGTTTACCCAAATATGATACAATAATATACCACTTGTCAGCTGTTCAATATATACATAGGAAGGAATGCTAATCACTTGAAAGTGCTTGAAAGTGCAGCAGACTTACTCTTCAGTTTATTTTCCTTTTCCTTGGACAGTATAGTTTTAGTGTAGGAATAAGGCTGGGTACACACAGGGGGACTTTTTGTCCTGACCAAGCAGTCGCCACTAGCGACTGCTCGGCCGGGACAAATGATAGTGGATATACCTGACCGATCGTGCAGTCTCATAAGGAACTGCACGATTGGGCATGATTTACCAACAGTCATAAACGAGCGACTGAGCTCGGTTGCGTCGCCCCACCCACACCATGTGATATTTCCGTCCGACAGAACGCTTCATATCACTATTAGTCGGTCAGCCAAAAATATCTTATGGTGTGTACCCAGCCTAAGGATAAAGGTTTTTCTTTCTTGCGGGATTGAATTCAAACAAGAGATGCTAATGAATGATACCTCCCTCCTACATCTATTGGCTGATAAAAAAAACATTTATTATTGCATGGGAAGTAATGTCATAGCAAAAGCATCCTAATATTATGTTGCAATGAATCGTCTAGCATCAGCTAATGATTGCCTGTGTTTTGGCATTGTTTTTAATTGTGTTACTTGTGCTTTAATAGGTAAAGTACATTGGACATGCCTGTACCAGTGGGTGAATGATTGTTTTATATTTGCAAGAATGGTCTTGTTCCTGTTACGGCATTACTCAATATTAATGGAACAAGGTGGTGCATCCATCACTACTTCCTTATTTATGTTTGATTGGGAAATTTCCATATTCTGCACCATTATGTGGCCCATTGACACCTGTATGGTTATCCTTAAATGCACATTTCTATTGTGCTGGGTTATCTAAAACATCTCATGCCACATTTAAATTAAATACTTATGAGCTGTAACTATTCCCCAGCTGTTCATTTCCTTTAGGTTTCCTTCTTTCAGGCTTTGTAGCATTAGATTTGGATAAACTACTGAACATCTGTTTCCCGTCAGTTCTATTCTGTCCTTGATGTGGGTAGACAGTGGCTTGGTTGGGTCTGTAGAAGACATACTGTAGATTATTCTTTTTTTTGCTAAATGTTCTTCAGCAGTGGACAGTTGTGCTTGTTTTCAAAGGACTATTAAAGGACATGTTCACCCCCCACTAAACTTTTGCAAACAGAGTAATTATTCCCAAACCCTGTTTTCGCAATGCACTAACTTTCTCTCCGGCGCTACTGAGTCCCAATATTTTTTCTTAAACGCCTCTGGTCCCTTGCTACCCCCTAGCTATCAGTCAAGGCCAAGGTGTTGGAAGTGATATCTAAGCCAGTGGCTTATAACAGCTGCACTGATTGCCCACTTAGAGCTCACAGAGCTGTAATGGAGGCCACAGGGTGTTGAGGGACCAGAGGTGGTACTTGGACTATATATAAATGTTTCTGTTGGGGTTGAACATGCCCTTTAAACCCTTATAACACTTTTTTTTACCTGTTCTCTACTCTTTTTCTACCTATAATGCTAAAGTATAAGAGCACATTTTTCTACCTCCTGTTTTGCTTTTAAGGGTATCTCCCTTGACAGAAGTTTAATTGAAGAACGGGAGGTAAAGGAGCTATCACTTACCTACTGTTCTTCAATTAAACGACCAGGAGTCGGCAAGGAACAGAAGGAACTTACCCAGAATCGTGTGCCTCCTCTGTTCCTTGGACAGGTCCTGACAAGCTTGCACTGTATGAAGAACATTGTACAATAATGAGCTTTAGATGTTTTGAGAAATCTTGCAGCCTTATCACTAACATTGTTATAAATATCCAGAATCAGACAGAAAAATAACTTGCCCGACTTGTAACCATATTTACATATGGTTACATTTTTGTGGCAGGAGATTGAAATCACAAAACACCTGTGGGTTCGGAGGTGGGTGATGGGTTTTGTTTTTAAGTAGCCTTTTAATTAAATAGCACAATGTGCTTAAAAATTGTGAATTGTATTAAAGACAAATTTAGTAGTTCAGGTTCGTACTGGCTCGACATTTTCCAAACTCGCGGACATGTTTTCGATAATTAGCGAAAATTCGGTAACCCTGGAATGTATCTTCCAGTAACCCTCGAATGTAATGTTTGATTTTTGATAACCCTCCAATGTATTCGATTTCATTAGCCCTCGAATGTAGCCTTCGATTTCAGTAACCCTCGAATGTAGCCTTCGATTTCAGTAACCCTCGAATGTATACTTCGATTTCAGTAACCCTCGAATGTATAATTCAATTTCATTTACCCTCGAATGTATACTTCGATTTCAGTAACCCTCGAATGTAGCCTTCGATTTCAGTAACCCTCGAATGTAACCTTCGATTTCAGTAACCCTCGAATGTAGCCTTCGATTTCAGTAACCCTCGAATGTAGCCTTCGATTTCATTTACCCTCGAATGTAGCCTTCGATTTCAGTAACCCTCGAATGTAGCCTTCGATTTCAGTAATCCTCGAATGTATACTTCGATTTCAGTAACCCTCGAATGTATACTTCGATTTCAGTAACCCTCGAATGTAACCTTCGATTTCATTTACCCTCGAATGTAGCCTTCGATTTCAGTAACCCTCGAATGTAGCCTTCGATTTCAGTAACCCTCGAATGTAACCTTCGATTTCAGTAACCCTCGAATGTAGCCTTCGATTTCAGTAACCCTCGAATGTAGCCTTCCATTTCAGTAACCCTCAAACGTAGCCTTCGATTTCAGTAACCCTCGAATGTAGCCTTCCATTTCAGTAACCCTTGCATGTAGCCTTCGATTTCAGTAACCCTCGAATGTAGCCTTCGATTTCAGTAACCCACAAATGTAGCCTTCGATTTCAGTAACCCTCGAATGTAGCCTTCCATTTCAGTAACCCTCGAATGTAGCCTTCCATTTCAGTAACCCTCGAATGTAGCCTTCCATTTCAGTAACCCTCGAATGTAGCCTTCGATTTCAGTAACCCTCGAAGTTCGCGCCTAGATACCATGTACATTTTACTCGCGGATTCGATGCTCACGTATAGGTTTTAATGGACACTTTATTCGTAGATTCGATGTTCGCGCCTAGATACCATGTACATTTTACTCGCGGATTCAAAGCTCGCGTATAGGCTTTAATGGACACTTTACTTGTAGATTCGATGTTCGCGCCTAGATACCATGTACATTTTACTCGCGGATTCGGTGCTCGCGTAAAGGTTTTAATGGACACTTTATTCTTAGATTCGATGTTTGCGCCTAGATACCATGTACATTTTACTTGCGGATTCGATGCTTGCGTATAGGTTTTAATGGACACTTTACTAGTGGATTCGATGCTCGCGCCTAGATACCATGTACATTTTATTTGCGGATTCGATGCTCGTGTATAGGTTTTAATGGACACTTTATTCGTAGATTCGATGTTCGCGCCTAGATACCATGTACATTTTACTTGCGGATTCGATGCTTGCGTATAGGTTTTAATGGACACTTTACTTGCGGATTCGATGCTCGCGTATAGGTTTTAATGGACACTTTACTAGTGGATTCGATGCTGGCGCCTAGATACTATGTACATTTTACTCGCGGATTCGATGCTCGCGTATAGGTTTTAATGGACACTTTACTCGCGGATTCGATGCTCGCGCCTAGATACCATGTACATTTTACTCACGGATTGGATGCTCGTGTATAGGTTTTAATGGACACTTTATTCGTAGATTCGATGTTCGCGCCTAGATACCATGTACATTTTACTCACGGATTCGATGCTCGCGTATAGGGTTTAATGGACACTTTACTCGCGGATTCGATGCTCGCTTATTGGTATAATAGCCATTTTACTCGCACATTGGAACGGTCGAACATTCGATATTTATCGAAAGTCCGAAAATATCTAAAATCCGGGTCGCGATAGTTCGAGAAGTCCGAATTCGTTCAAATTCAAATAGTTCGGCTGAAACTCGGGTTCGAGTTCTAGTCCATCTCTACCTGGGAGTCGTATTTGTTTGGTGACATATAAGCCTGTGATCCTATCTCAATGGGACTACACTAGTTATCACATTCCGACTTCACCTGTGTCATTCATTGTAGACAAACTTTATATAAAGGAACAGAAACGGAGGAGCTTTCAACATGTTCAACAGATCAACGTCTAGTCAATGGATTGGGTATGTAGATGACATATTGGTCACTAAAAGTTAGTGGGAGATGTTCACCTAGAACTGCTTTGACCTGATGAAGAAGGTATAGCCCTCAAAAGTAAACTTACTAACTGTTAGTTAATATAGATTCAATGAACACAAATACCAAAGAAAAGTTAGAGAAGTATTTGGCAAATTAAAAATTTCTTACACAACATGCTAAATAATATGTCCCTCCAAGTGTCTGGGCTCTGAGCTCTAATGCCCAGCTCACACAGATTTATACATATAAGATGCTCTAATGCCCAGCTCACACAGATTTGTACATATAAGATGCTCTAATGCCTAGCTCACACAGATTTGTACATATAAGATGCTCTAATGCCCAGCTCACACAGATTTGTACATATAAGATGCTCTAATGCCCAGCTCACACTGATTTGTACATATAAGATGTCCACAAGTTTTAAGGGCTCCTCTGAGATGTTTCATTTCTTTAGCCTTCGCCTCTGTGCTAGTGGGGATGTTCTCGGCTCTGTGTTGCAGGGTTCTGATGACCCCCAGCTTGTGATCTAAAGGGTGGTGGGAGTCAAACATCAAATACTTATCTGTGTGTGTTGGTTTTCTGTAAACCTCTACTTCCAGTTTACCATTTTCCTTAACTTCTACCAAGCAGTCCAAGAAAGCCAGTTTGTTGTTTTGTATCTTCCCTTGTAAATTTGATGTTTGGTCTACCGCATTAATGTGTTCTGTGAAAGCTTGTACTTCCTTCTGGTGGATTTTAACCCAGGTGTCATCCACATATCTGAACCAGTGGCTGGGTGCTATGCCCTTAAAGGTATTAAGCGCCTGTGTTTCTACCTCCTCCATGTAAAGGTTGGCCACAATAGGTGAAACTGGAGATCCCATAGCACATCCGTGTTTTTGCTTATAGAACTTATCCCTGTATTTGAAATAGGTGGTATTCAGGCACAAGTCCAGCAAGTAACACACCTGTTCTGGGTTAAGATCAGTTCTGCTGGTGAGAGTGCTGTCTTGGCCCAGCCGTTTTCTCACCATGATAACAGCCTCCTTGGTGGGTATACAAGTGAAGAGAGAAGTCACATCATAGGACACCATAGTTTCTTCTACACCGAGTACTATATCTTCAATCTTGTTGGTGAAATCCTGAGAGTTCTGGATGTGATGCTTAGAACTTCCCAACAAAGGTCCTAAGATGTTAGCTAGGTATTTTGCCATCTTGTATGTTACCGAGTTGATGCTGCTGACTATAGGTCTTAGTGGGGCCCCTTCCTTATGTATCTTTGGGAGTCCATATATGCATGGATGTGCCTCACCAGGGTAGAGGCGATGATACATTGCTCGGTCAATGGCTTTATCCTTTTGAAGCTGTTGTAGTAAGTCTATGACCCTTTTCTTGTAACGGCTGGTGGGATCCCTTGTTAAAGCCTCATATGTGTTGTTATCGGCCAGGAGCATGGTCACCTTATCATGGTTGTCTGAGGTGTTGAGTACCACTGTGCATCTTCCCTTGTCTGCCGGTAGAATGGTGATACTGGGATCTTTCTTGAGGGTTGTTAGGGCTCCTGTGTAGTCAGGTTAGATGACTACTCTGGGCGTTCCTATAACACCTCTTAGCCACTATCCAATCACGCCCTTAAGGCTGGGTACACATGGAGGGACTCCGTCGGTCGTGGCAAATTCGTCCGCGGCCGAATTTGCGAGTGATTGATAGTGCTGTTCCATAGGGAACTTGTATGAATTTACTGACATGTCCGATCGTTCGGCCGATTTGGCCACCCTCCCCACACCAGCCAATAGTGCCAAAAGTGACGGGAACCGGTCGGTCTGCAGAAAATATTGGCTGGTGTGTATACAGCCTTACACCTGGCTGTGATATGCTAATTGGGATTTTCCAGGGTACATAATTGCCACAGATTCTTGTACAAGTCATTCTGAATTGAGAAAGCCAGTCGGATGACTAGCGAAACGTCTTCAAGAACTAATATTGGGAATTACTGGTATTAATACATATACTACTGTTCTGGTTGGTACAGGGATACTATATAATATTGAGAATTACTGGTATTAATACATATACTACTGTTCTGGTTGGTACAGGGATACTATATAATATTGAGAATTACTGGTATTAATACATATACTGTAGTTCTGGTTGGTACGGGGATACTATATAATATTGAGAACTACTGGTATTAATACATATACTTTAGTTCTGGTTGGTACGGGGATACTATATAATATTGAGAATTACTGGTATTAATACATATACTGTAGTTCTGGTAGGTACGGGGATACTATATAATATTGAGAATTACTGGTATTAATACATATACTGTAGTTCTGGTTGGTACGGGGATACTAAATTATATTGAGAATTACCGGTATTAATACATATACTGTAGTTCTGGTTGGTACAGGGATGCTATATAATATTGAGAATTACCGATATTAATACATATACTATAGTTCTGGTTGGTACGGGGATACTATATAATATTGAGAATTACTGGTAATAATACATATACTGTAGTTCTGGTTGGTACGGGGATAAAATATAGTATTGAGAATTACCGGTAATAATAAATATACTGTAGTTCTGGTTGGTACGTGGATACTATATAATATTGAGAATTACTGGTATTAATACGTATACTGTAGTTCTGGTTGGTACGGGGATACTAAATTATATTGAGAATTACCGGTATTAATACATATACTGTAGTTCTGGTTGGTACAGGGATGCTATATAATATTGAGAATTACCGATATTAATACATATACTATAGTTCTGGTTGGTACGGGGATACTATATAATATTGAGAATTACTGGTAATAATACATATACTGTAGTTCTGGTTGGTACGGGGATACTATATAATATTGAGAATTACCGGTATTAATACGTATACTGTAGTTCTGGTTGGTACGGGGATATTATATAATATTGAGAATTACCGGTATTAATACATATACTGTAGTTCTGGTTGGTACGGGGTTACTATATAATATTGAGAATTACTGGTATTAATACATATACTGTAGTTCTGGTTGGTACGGGGATACTATATAATATTGAGAATTATTGGTATTAATACATATACTGTAGTTCTGGTTGGTACAGGGATATTATATAATATTGAGAATTACCGGTATTAATACATATACTGTAGTTCTCGTTGGTACGGGGTTACTATATAATACTGAGAATTACTGGTATTAATACATATACTGTAGTTCTAGTTGGTACAAGGATACTATATAATATTGAGAATTACTGGTATTAATACATATACTGTAGTTCTGGTTGGTACAAGGATAATATATAATATTGAGAATTATTGGTATTAATACTGTACTTATACTGTAGTTCTAGTTGGTACAGGGATACTATATAATATTGAGAAAACTGGTATTAATACATATACTGTAGCTCTGGTTGGTACAGGGATACTATATAATATTGAGAATTACTGTTATTAATACATATACTGTGGTTCTGGTCTGTTATACAGACATTAAGGGTAGGGTATAAAGGTTGAACTAGATGTATGTATGTCTTTATAGACGTTATGGTTAGGGTATAAAGGTTGGACTAGATGGATGTATGTCTTTATACAACCTCCAATACTATGTTACTATGTAACTGTTATACACACATTATGGGTAGGGTATAAAGGTTGGACTAGATGGACGTATGTCTTTATCCACCCTCCAATATATGTACTATGTAAACTGTTTATACAGACATTATGGGTAGGGTATAAAGGTTTGACTAGATGACGTATTTCTTATACAATCTCCAATAATGTGTACTACGTAACTGTTTATACAGCATTATGGTAGGGTATAAAGGTTGGACTAGATGGATGTATGTCTTTATACAACCTCCAATACTATGTTACTATGTAACTGTTATACACACATTATGGGTAGGGTATAAAGGTTGGACTAGATGACGTATGTCTTATAACAACCTCCATACTATGTTACTATGAAACTGTTATACAGACGTTATGGTTAGGGTATAAAGGTTGGACTAGATGGTTGTATGTCTTTATACAACCTCCAATACTGTGTTACTATGTAACTGTTAGACAGACATTATGGGTAGGGTATAATGGTTGGACTAGATGGATGGTTGTCTTTATACAACCTCCAATACTATGTTACTATGTAACTGTTATACAGACATTATGGGTAGGGTAAAAGGTTGGACTAGATGGATGTTGTCTTTATACAACCCCAATACTATGTTACTATGTAACTGTTTATAAGACATTTGGGTAGGGTATAAAGGTTGGACTAGATGGACGTATGTCTTTATACAACCTCCAATACTATGTTACTATGTAACTGTTATAGACATTATGGGTAGGGTATAAAGGTTGGACTGGATGGACGTATGTATTTATACAACCTCCAATACTATGTTACTATGTAACTGTTATACAGACATTATGGGTAGGGTATAAAGGTTGGACTAGATGGACTAATACTCTAATACTATACTATACATTTCCCTGGTGAAACTAAATTCTGCCGTTGAAATGTATTGGTGTTCACAAAACTCCTTCATCTGGGAACAACAAGGGCACCAACTGTATTGCAACGTATTAAAAGATCAAACATCCAATTTCTCCAAATATCATCCTAACCCCATCTACCATTGGGTAACACAGATCAACGCTGCATTCTTATTGGTCACTGACATATTAGTAGACATATATACAGTATGTATTACATTTCCTTTAACAAGAACCATCTATCTTCTTTTTTCCCCCACAATGTAAAATTCTAAAACAGTAAATATCCCAATATTTCGCCTCCGTTATGTTCAAACTATTTCTCTTCTGTGAAATCTGTCTACACAATGTAAGAAAAATGCACCTCCTGGAAAATACCATATGGATTGTTAAAGTGAGACATGACTTTACTGGGAGATGGAACAAGGAATGGAAATTAACATGATGTATGGATGGTAGAGGAATCAACTTTCAAAGTGTTTCATATTTGTCAAAAAGCAAATCAAACCAGGAATATGTCTCCGGAACTTCCAAAATCCGCTCTCAACACGAAAAGGAAAACAAGTGAAGAAGAAGAGAATTCTCGGATGTCGAATGTCACATTTCTTAAAGAAAGAATTCTAAATATTAAAAGAGAAAAAGACACGGGTACCTGGAAATATATTGCAATGTTTAAACTAGAGCGTTTATAGAAATGAATGTTCTATGTATCCCCGAAAGGCTAAATAAAACGTGTTTCTTGACCAGCTGAGTTTGTTACAAAGTGAACTATGGCAATAAAGAATCTGAAAAAGAGTCTGGACAGGTTCCCACGATGCTCGGATTTCAAAACAGGACAGGAAAAAGGCAGAAGTGAGCATTTCCGGTGTCTTATATTACCAATCTAATAGAACACTGGTTTTTCCTTAAAGAACTAAACCCAAAATACAAAGGCCGCTCCACAGACTCTATAACTGTCTCTTAGTAAAACCATTTGTTTCTCACCTCTGAATTCAGCCTCTTAGTGTAGAAATCATTTATAGAACATTTCTGAGTACTGGCAATCTATGATGTCACAGCTGGCTTCTAGTGTTGCCTCCTTCTGGTGGTCCTGGACCCAAAACTCCTTCTGCACATGCTCACTAGCTACCTTGTGTTTCTTTCCCACTCCCCTTATGCTAAACTGCCTGTAACAGTTGAACTCAGAGTCCCCACCTGCCTGTATCTCCCAGCCAATCATCAGAGAGAGCAGTGAATATAATTAGCAGATTTTCCTGGTGTTAACCCTTTCCATATGTATTTAGGAAGCAACTTGTTAACCCTTTATATTTTGCATTTCTGCAGGAGACTGTCAGGCTCATTTACCCAGACTTGCTGGGCAGATATATGGAGTTAAAGTCTATATCTTAGCGCAACTTTAACTCCATATTAGCGTTGAATGCGAGGGTTATGCAAAAATTACCCGCGCATCCGATGCTCGCAGTTAAATATCGTGTTTGCGTTAGTTTTAGCGTAGGATTTTACTGCCAGCAAATAGCTAACGTGAAAATCCCACATTCGCAAACGTGATATTGAATGGCGAACAGGACATTTCCCCACAGCGATATCGACTCAGGGTAAATGAGCCTGTGTGTCTTTGTATGTGTTTATTTCTGCACTCTCCCATATTAGTGTGTGTATTGCTGCAATGTATATGTAGAGCACAGCCACACTGTAACGCACCTGAATCGCGCATTTTCAATGGAACTTAGCAATTTCGTGAGGCGGCGGGCCCACTAAAGTGCACAATAATGCACGTTCACAATAATGCGCGATCGTGCTCACTCCATGCATGGGTGTTGCGCTTCCCTAGCAGAGCACATGCAATACAGACCACAAATCTACATGTTGCAGTGCTAAGTACCATTGCATTAATACAAACTGTATCAGCCTGCATCATGCTTCTAAAGAAAATACTAACAACCTTTTGTTGTGTATATATTATTTGTTATGTCATAAAGTTTGCATAATTTTTAACAATAAGAACTTTTAATACATAGGCCTGTATATGTGTTCGGGGCTTAAAGGCAAAGGTGGGAACCCTAGTTGGAAGAGGGTTTTTATTTATGCAAAACTTCCCATAGACAGCCCACCTGCTGCATTAATTTTATATAACATGTTATCATCCCTCTAACAGTGCCCCTTTAATTGGCATTCCCTCCAATAATTCCTATTAATATGTACATTTATATAAACAACATGTGGCAGAGCTGCCAGTGGCATACCCTCCAACATTCCCCTTTAATACGTACACTTATAGAGCATGGTGCAGAGCTGCAAGTGACATACCCTCCAACATTCCCCTTTAATACGTACACTTATAGAGCATGGTGCAGAGCTGCAAGGACATACCCTCCAACATTCCCCTTTAATATGTACACTTATAGAATGGTGCAGTGCTGCAGTGACATACCCTCCAACATATCCCGCTTTAATACGTACACTTATAGAGCATGGTGCAGAGCTGCATGACATACCCTCCAACATTCCCCTTTAATATGTACACTTATAGATCATGGGTGCAGAGCTGCAAGTGTGCATACCCTCCACACATTCCCCTTTAATATGTACACTTATAGAACATGGTGCGAGCTGCTTAGTGACATACCCTCACCCTCCAACATTCCCCTTTAATACGTACACTTATAGAAGCAATGGTGCAGGCTGCAAGTGACATACCCTCCAACATTCCCCTTTTAATACGTACACTTATAAGCATGGTGGCAGAGCTGCAAGGGGCATACCCTCCAACATTCCCCTTTAATATGTACACTTATAGAACTGGTGCAGTCTGCTAGCATACCCTCCAACATTCCCCTTTAATACGTACACTTATAGAGCTGTGCAAGCTGCAAGTGACATACCCTCCACACTTCCCCTTTAATACGTACACTTATAGAACATGGTGCAGATCTGCTAGTGACTATCCCTCCAACATTCCCCTTTAATACGTACACTTATAGAGCATGGTGCAGAGCTGCAAGTGACATACCCTCCAACATTCCCCTTTATGATGTACACTTATAGAACATGGTGTATGTGGCAAGTGACATACCCTCCAACATTCCCCTTTAATATGTAACACTTATAGAGCATGGTGCAGAGCTGCAAGTGACATACCCCTCCAACTTTCCCCTTTAATATACCTTATAGACACATCCTATAGACATCTCATTAACTGTTATGTACAATACCCCAATTATCATATTAATACATTTACCCTTGATAAAAGTTACACGAAACCAACCCTCCAACATTCCCCTTTAATATGTACACTTATAGAACATGGTGTAGTGCTGCAAGTGACATACCCTCCAACATTCCCCTTTAATAGTTACACTTATAGATACACATACCCTCCAACATTACCCCTTTAATATTTTACACTATGATACACATAACCCTCCCACATTCCCTTTAATGTTACACTTATAGATACACATACCCTCCAACATTCCCCTTTAATGTTTACACTTATATGATGAGCACATACCTCCAACATTCCCCTTTAATATTACACTCTATAGATAGCGAAGTGACATACCCTCCAACATTCACCCCTTTAATAGTACACTTATAGATACACATACCCTCCAACTTCCCCTTTAATATGTACACTTATAGAACATGGTACCAGAGCTGCAGTGACATACCCTCCAACATTCCCCTTTAATAGTACACACTTATAGAGCATGGTCAGAGCTGCAAGTGACATACCCTCCAACATTCCCCTTTAATATGTACACTTATAGAGCATGGTGCAGAGCTGCAAGTGACATACCCTCCAACATTCCCCTTTAATATGTACACTTATAGATCATGGTGCAGAGCTGCTGACAACTACCCTCCAACATTCCCCTTTAATACGTACACTTATAGAGCATGGTGCAGAGCTGCAAGTGACTACCCTCCAACATTCCCCTTTAATATGTACACTTATAGAGCATGGTGCAGAGCTGCAAGTGACATACCCTCCAACATTCCCCTTTAATATGTACACTTATAGAGCATGGTGCAGTGCTGCAAGTGACATACCCTCCAACATTCCCTTTAATATGTACACTTATAGACATGGGGTGCAGAGCTGCAGTGACTACCCTCCAACATCCCCTTTAATATTACACTTATAGACAGGTGCAGAGCTGCCATGACATACCCTCCACATTCCCCTTTATATGTACACTTATAGAGCATGTGCAGAGCTGCTAGTGACAATACCCTCCAACATTCCCTTTAATATGTACACTTATAGAACATGGTGCAGTGCTGCAAGTGACATACCCTCCACATTCCCCTTTAATATGTACACTTAAGAGCATGGTGCAGAGCTGCTATGACATACCCTCCAACATTCCCCTTTAATATGTACACTTATAGACATGGTGCAGAGCTGCAAGTGACATACCCTCCAACATTCCCCTTTAATTGTACACTTATAGCATGGTGCAGAGCTGCAAGTGACATACCCTCCAACATTCCCCTTTAATATGTACACTTATAAGCATGGTGCAGGCTGCAAGTGACAATACCCTCCAACATTCCCCTTTAATGTTACACTTATAGAGCATGGTGGCAGAGCTGCTAGTGACATACCCTCCAACATTCCCCTTTAATAGTACCCTTATAGACATGGTGCAGAGCTGCCATGACATACCCTCCAACATTCCCCTTTAATAGTACACTTATAGACTGTGCAGAGCGCCAGTGACTACCCTCCAACATTCCCCTTTATATGTACACTTATAGAGCATGGTGCAGAGCTGCTAGTGACATACCCCTCCAACATTCCCCTTTAATATGTACACTTATAGATCATGTGAGCTGCAAGTGACATACCCTCCAACATTCCCCTTTAATATCGACACTTATAGAGATGGTGCAGAGCTGCCAGTGACATACCCTCCACATTCCCCTTTAATATGTACACTTATAGAGCATGGTGCAGACTGCTGTGACATACCCTCCAACATTCCCTTTAATAGTACTTTATAGACATGGTGCAGATCCGTAGTGACATACCCTCCACATTCCCCTTTAATATGTACACTTATAGACATGGTGCAGAGCTGCCAGTGACATACCCTCCAACATTCCCTTTAATATGACACTTATAGCATGGTCGACTGCAGTGACATACCCTCCAACATTCCCCTTTAATATGTACACTTATAGAGCATGGTGCCAGAGCTGCTAGTGACATACCCTCCACATTCCCCTTTAATACGTACACTTATAGACATGGCAGGCTGCCAGTGACATACCCTCCAACATTCCCCTTTAATATGTACACTTATAGACATGGTGCAGAGCTGCCAGTGACATACCCTCCAACATTCCCCTTTAATAGTACACTTATAGAGCATGGTGCAGAGCTGCCAGTGACATACCCTCCAACATTCCCCTTTAATATGTACACTTATAGATCATGGTGCAGAGCTGCAAGTGACATACCCCCCAACATTCCCCTTTAATATGTACCTTATAGACATGGTGTAGTAGCTGCAAGTGACATACCCTCCAACATTCCCCTTTAATATGTACACTTATAGAGCATGGTGCAGAGCTGCAAGTGACATAACCCCCAACATTCCCCTTTAATATGTACACTTATAGAGCATGGTGCAGAGCTGCAAGTGACATACCCTCCAACATTCCCCTTTAATATGTACACTTATAGGCATGGTGCAGAGCTGCAGTGACATACCCTCCAACTTCCCCTTTAATATGTACACTTATAGAGCATGGTGCAGAGCTGCAGTGACATACCCTCCAACATTCCCCTTTAATATGTACACTTATAGAGCATGGTGCAGAGCTGCTAGTGACATACCCTCCAACATTCCCCTTTAATATGTACACTTATAGAGCATGGTGCAGAGCTGCAAGTGACATACCCTCCAACATTCCCCTTTAATATGTACACTTATAGAGCATGGTACAGAGCTGCAAGTGACATACCCTCCAACATTCCCCTTTAATATGTACACTTATAGAGCATGGTACAGAGCTGCAAGTGACATACCCTCCAACATTCCCCTTTAATACGTACACATTATAGAGCATGGTGCAGAGCCTGCAAGTGCATACCCTCCAACATTCCCCTTTAATATGTACACTTATAAGCATGGTGCAGAGCTGCAGTGACATACCCTCCAACATTCCCCTTTAATAGTACACTTATAGAGCATGGTGCAGACTGCTAGTTGACATAACCCTCCACAACGCCCCTTTAATATGTACACTTATAGAGCATGGTGCAGAGCTGCAGTGACATACCCTCCACATTCCCCTTTAATAGTACACTTATAGAGCATGGTGCAGAGCTGCTAGTGACATACCCTCCAACATTCCCCTTTATACGACATTATAGAGCATGGTGCAGAGCTGCAAGTGACATACCCTCCAACATTCCCCTTTAATATGTCACTTATAGAGCATGGTGCAGAGCTGCAGTGACATACCCTCCAACATTCCCCTTTAAATGTACACTTATGAGCATGGTGCAGAGCTGCTAGTGACATACCCTCCAACATTCCCCTTTAATATGTACACTTATAGAGCATGTGCAGAGCTGCAAGTGACATACCCTCCAACATTCCCCTTTAATATGTACACTTATAGAACATGGTGCAGAGCTGCTAGTGACATACCCTCCAACATTCCCCTTTAATACGTACACTTATAGAGCATGGTGCAGTGCTGCTAGTGACATACCCTCCAACATTCCCCTTTAATATGTACACTTATAGAACATGTCGTGCTGCAAGTGACATACCCTCCAAACTTCCCCTTTAATATGTACACTTAAGAGCATGGTGCAGAGCTGCAGTGACATACCCTCCAATTCCCCTTTAATATGTACACTTATAGAGCATGGTGCAGAGCTGCAGTGACATACCCTCCAACATTCCCCTTTAATATGTACACTTATAGAACATGGTGAGTGCTGCAGGACATACCCTCCAACATTCCCCTTTAAATAGTACACTTATAGATCATGGTGCAGAGCTGCAGTGACATACCCTCCAACATTCCCCTTTAATATGTACACTTATGAAGCATGGTGCAGAGCTGCAGTGACATACCCTCCAACATTCCCCTTTAATAGTACACTTATAGAGCATGGTGCAGAGCTGCTAGTGACATACCCTCCAACATTCCCTTTAATATGTACACTTATAGAGCATGGTGCAGAGCTGCTAGTGACATACCCTCCAACATTCCCCTTTAATATGTACACTTATAGAGCATGGTGTAGTGCTGCAAGTGACATACCCTCCAACATTCCCCTTTAATACGTACACTTATAGATCATGGTGCAGAGCTGCTAGTGACATACCCTCCAACATTCCCCTTTAATATGTACACTTATAGAGCATGGTGTAGTGCTGCAAGTGACATACCCTCCAACATCCCCTTTAATATGTACACTTATAGAGCATGGTGCAGAGCTGCTAGTGCATACCCTCCAACATTCCCCTTTAATATGTACACTTTAGAGCATGGCAGAGCTGCTAGTGACATACCCTCCAACATTCCCCTTTAATATGTACACTTATAGAGCATGTGCAGAGCTGCAGTGACATAACCCTCCAACATTCCCCTTTAATATGTACACTTATAGAGCATGGTCAGAGCTGCAGTGACATACCCTCCAACATCCCCTTTAATAGTACACTTATAGGCATGGTGCAGGCTGCAAGTGACATACCCTCCAACATTCCCCTTTATATGTACACTTATAGAGCATGGTGCGTGCTGCAAGTGACATACCCTCCAACATTCCCCTTAATATGTCACTTATAGAGCATTGTGCAGAGCTGCTAGTGACATCATACCCTCCAACATTCCCTTTAATATGTACACTATAGAACATGGTGCAGAGCTGCAGTGACATCCCTCCAACATTCCCCTTAATATGTACACTTATAGACATGGTGCAGAGCTGCAGTGACATAACCCTCCAACATTCCCCTTTAATACTACACTTATAGAGCATGTGCAGAGCTGCTAGTGACATACCTCCAACATTCCCCTTTAATATTAACACTTATAGACATGGTGCAGAGCTGCCAGTGACATACCCTCCAACATTCCCCTTTATAGTACACTTATAGAGCATGTGAGAGCTGCAAGTGACATACCCTCCAACATTCCCCTTTAATACTGTACACTTATAGACATGGTCAGAGCTGCAGTGACATACCCTCCAACATTCCCCTTTAATATGTACACTTATAGAGCATGGTGCAGAGCTGCAAGTGACATACCCTCCAACATTCCCCTTTAATATGTACACTTATAGACATGGTGCAGAGCTGCTAGTGACATACCCTCCAACATTCCCCTTTTCTTTAATATCGTACACTTATAGAGCATGGTGCAGAGCTGCTAGTGACATACCCTCCAACATTCCCCTTTATATGTACACTTATAGAGCATGGTGCAGAGCTGCAAGTGACTACCCCTCCAACATTCCCCTTTAATATGTACACTTATAGAGCATGGTAGCAGAGCTGCAAGTGACTATCCCTCCAACATTCCCCTTTAATACTACACTATACATCATGGTGCGAGCTGCTAGTGACATACCCTCCCATTCCCCTTTAATAGTACACTTATAGAGCATGGTGCAAGCTGCAGTGACATACCCTCCAACATTCCCCTTTAATATGTACACTTATAGACATGGTGCAGAGCTGCAGTGACATACCCTCCAACATTCCCCTTATATGTACACTTATAGAGCATGGTGCAGAGCTGCAGTGACATACCCTCCACATTCCCCTTTAATATGTACACATAGAGCATGGTGCAGAGCTGCTAGTGACATACCCTCCAACATTCCCCTTTAATATGTACACTTATAGAGCATGGTGCAGAGCTGCAAGTGACATACCCTCCAACATTCCCTTTAATATGTACACTTATAGAGCATGGTACAGAGCTGCAAGTGACATACCCTCCACTTCCCCTTTAATAGTACACTTAGACATGGCAGAGCTGCAGTGACATACCCTCCAACATTCCCTTTAATATGTTCACTTATAGAGCATGGTGCAGAGCTGCAAGTGCAAACCCCCAACATTCCCCTTTATATGTACACTTATAGAGCATGGTGCAGAGCTGCAAGTGACATACCCTCCAACATTCCCCTTTAATATGTACACTTATAGAACATGGTGCAGTGCTGCTAGTGACATACCCTCCAACATTCCCCTTTAATATGTACACTTATAGAGCATGGTGCAGAGCTGCTAGTGACATACCCTCCAACATTCCCCTTTAATACGTACACTTATAGACATGGTGTAGGCTGCAATTGACATACCCTCCAACATTCCCTTTAATATGTACACTATAGAGCATGGTGCAGAGCTGCTAGTGACATACCCTCCAACATTCCCCTTTAATATGTACACTTATAGAGCATGGTGCAGAGCTGCTAGTGACATACCCTCCAACATTCCCCTTTAATATGTACACTTATAGAGCATGGTGCAGAGCTGCTAGTGACATACCCTCCACATTCCCCTTTAATAGTTACACTTATAGAACATGGTGGGCTGCAAGTGACAACCCTCCAACATTCCCCTTTAATATGTACACTTATAGAGCATGGTGCAGAGCTGCTAGTGACATACCCTCCAACATTTCCCCTATAATATGTACACTTATAGAAATGGTGCAGAGCTGCTAGTGACATACCCTCCAACATTCCCCTTTAATATGTACACTTATAGAACATGGTGTAGTGCTGCAAGTGACATACCCTCCAACATTCCCCTTTAATATGTACACTTATAGAGCATGGTGCAGAGCTGCTAGTGACATACCCCACACATTCCCTTTAATAGTACACTTATAGAGCATGGTGCAGAGCTGCCAGTGACATACCCTCCAACATTCCCCTTTAATATGTACACTTATAGACATGGTGTAGTGCTGCAAGTGACATACCCTCCAACATTCCCCTTTAATATGTACACTTATAGAGCATGGTACAGAGCTGCTAGTGACATACCCTCCAACATTCCCCTTTAATATGTACACTTATAGAGCATGGTGCAGAGCTGCTAGTGACATACCCTCCAACATTCCCCTTTAATTAGTACACTTATAGTCATGGTGCAGAGCTGCTAGTGACATCCCCTCCAACATCCCCTTTAATATGTACACTTATAGAACATGGTGAAGCTGCTAGTGACATACCCTCCAACATTCCCCTTTAATATGTACACTTATAGAGCATGGTGCAGAGCTGCATGACATACCCTCCAACATTCCCCTTTAATAGTACACTTATAGACATGTGCAGAGCTGCAAGTGCCATACCCTCCACATTCCCCTTAATAGTTACACTTATAGAAACAGCTATTACCCCTCCAACATTCCCCTTTAATAGTACACTTATAGAACATGGTGGACTGCAAGTGACATACCCTCCAACATTCCCCTTTAATATGTACACTTATAGAGCATGGTACAGAGCTGCCAGTGACTACCCTCCAACATTCCCCTTTAATATGTACACTTATAGAACATGGTGAGGCTGCAAGTGACATACCCTCCAATTCCCCTTTAATATGTACACTTATAGAGCATGGTGCAGAGCTGCATGACATAACCCTCCAACTTCCCCTTTAATATGTACACTTTAGAACATGTGCAGAGCTGCTGTGACATACCCTCCAACATTCCCCTTTTATGTACACTTATAGACATGGTGCAGAGCTGCTAGTGACATACCCTCCAACATTCCCCTTTAATATGTACACTTATGAACATGGTGCAGGCTGCAAGTGACATACCCTCCAACATTCCCCTTTAATATGTACACTTAATAGACATTGGCAGAGCTGCTAGTGACATACCCTCCAACATTCCCCTTTTATGTACACTTATAGAGCATGGTCAGAGCTGCAAGTGACATACCCTCCAAATTCCCCTTTAATACATCACTTATAGACATGGTGCAGAGCCTGCAAGTGACATCCCCTCCAACATTCCCCTTTAATATGTACACTTATAGAGCATGGTGCAGAGCTGCAGTGACATACCCTCCACATTCCCCTTTATATTACACTTATAGATCATGGTGCAAGGCTGCAAGTGACATACCCTCCAACATTCCCCTTTAATATGTACACTTATAGAGCATGGTAGAGCTGCCATGACATACCCTCCAACATTCCCCTTTAATATACACTTATAGATCATGGTGCAGAGCTGCAGTGACATACCCTCCACATTCCCCTTTAATATGTACACTTATAGAGTCATGGTGCGAGCTGCAGTGACATACCCTCCAACATTCCCCTTTAATATGTACACTTATAGAACATGGTGCAGAGCTGCTAGTGACATACCCTCCAACATTCCCCTTTAATATGTACACTTATAGAACATGGTGCAGAGCTGCCAGTGACATACCCTCCACATTCCCCTTTAATATTACACTTATAGAGCAATGGTGCAGCTGCCATGACATATAACCCTCCAACATTCCCCTTTAATAGTTCACTTATAGATCATGGTGCGAGCTGCAGTGACATACCCTCCAACATTCCCCTTTAATATGTACACTTATAGAGCATGGTGCAGGTAGCTGCTAGTGACATACCCTCCAACATTCCCCTTTAATATGTACACTTATAGCATGGTGCAGAGCTGCCAGTGACATACCCTCAACATTCCCCTTTAATATGTACACTTATAGACATGGTGCAGAGCTGCAGTGACATACCCTCCAACATTCCCTTTAATAGTTACACTTATAGACATGTGCAGAGCTGCAGTGACATACCCTCCAACATTCCCCTTTAATCGTACACTTATAGAGCATGGTGCAGAGCTGCAAGTGCATACCCCCCCACATTCCCCTTTAATATGTACACTTATAGAACATGGTGCAGGCTGCTAGTGACATACCCTCCAACATTCCCCTTTAATATGTCACTTATAGACAGGGTGAGGCTGCAGTGACATACCCTCCAACATTCCCCTTTAATATGTACACTTATAGGACATGGTGCATGCTGCAAGTGACTAACCCTCCAACATTCCCCTTTAATAGTACACTTAAACATGCAGACTGCAACATACCCTCCAACATTCCCCTTTAATAGTACACTTATAGAAAACACATCCCTCCCACATTCCCTTTAATACCTTAATATGTACACTTATGACATGGTGTAGCTGCAAGTGACATACCCTCCAACTTCCCCTTTAATATGTACACTTATAGAGCATGGTGCAGAGCTGCAGTGCATACCCCCAACATTCCCCTTTAATATGTACACTTATAGATCATGGTGCAGTGCTGCTAGTGACATACCCTCCAACATTCCCCTTTAATATGTACACTTATAGATCATGGTGCAGTGCTGCAAGTGACATAACCCTCCAACATTCCCCTTTAATATGTACACTTATAGATCATGGTGCAGAGCTGCAAGTGACATACCCTCCACATTCCCCTTTATATGTACACTTATAGACATGGTGGCTGCAAGTGACATACCCTCCAACATTCCCTTTAATATGTACACTTATAGAGCATGGTACAGAGCTGCCAGTGACATACCCTCCAACATTCCCCTTTAATACGTACACTTATAGAACATGGTGCAGAGCTGCAAGTGACATACCCTCCAACATTCCCCTTTAATATGTACACTTATAGACATGGTGCAGAGCTGCATTGACATACCCTCCAACATTCCCCTTTAATATGTACACTTATAGACATGGTGCAGTGCTGAGTGACATACCCTCCAACATTCCCCTTTAATATGTACACTTATAGAGCATGGTACAGAGCTGCAAGTGACATACCCCCCAACATTCCCCTTTAATATGTACACTTATAGAGCATGGTGCAGAGCTGCTAGTGACATACCCTCCAACATTCCCTTTAATATGTACACTTATAGAACATGGTGCAGAGCTGCCAGTGACATACCCTCCAACATTCCCCTTTAATGTACACTTATAGATCATGGTGTAGTGCTGCAAGTGACATACCCTCCAACATTCCCCTTTAATACGTACACTTATAGATCATGGTGCAGAGCTGCCAGTGACATACCCTCCAACTCCCCTTAAATGTACCTTATAGCATGGCAGGCTGCTAGACATCCCTCCACATTCCCCTTTAATATGTACACTTATAGAACATGGTGCAGAGCTGCAGTGACAATACCCTCCAACTTCCCCTTTATATGTACACTTATAGAACATGGTGCAGTGCGGCAATGACTACCCTCCAACATTCCCCTTTAATAGTACACTTATGATCTGGTGCAGAGCTGCCAGTGACATACCCTCCAACATTCCCTTTAATCGTACACTTATAGATCATGGTGCAGAGCTGCTAGTGACATACCCCTCCAACTTCCCCTTTAATACGTACACTTATAGACATGGTGCAGATCTGCTAGTGACATACCCTCCAACATTCCCCTTTAATATGTACACTTATAGAGCATGGTGCAGAGCTGCTAGTGACATACCCTCCAACATTCCCCTTTAATATGTACACTTATAGATCATGGTGCAGAGCTGCCAGTGACATACCCTCCAACATTCCCCTTTAATATGTACACTTATAACATGTGTAGGCTGCAAGTGAACATACCTCCAACATTCCCCTTTATGTACACTATAGATCATGGTGCAGAGCTGCTAGTGACATACCCTCCAACATCCCCTTTAATATGTACATTTAGAACATGGTGCAGAGCTGCCAGTGACATACCCTCCACATTCCCCTTTAATATGTACACTTATAGAACATGGTGAGTGCTGCAAGTGACATACCCCCAACATTCCCCTTTAATATGTACACTTATAGATCATGGTGCGAGACTGCAGTGACATACCCTCCAACATTCCCCTTTATATGTACACTTATAGAGCATGGTGCAGAGCTGCAGTGCATATACCCTCCAACATTCCCCTTAATATGTACACTTTAGAACATGGTGCAGATCTGCTAGTGACATACCCTCCACATTCCCCTTTAATATGTACCCTTATAGACATGGTGCAGAGCTGCCAGTGGCATACCCTCCAACATTCCCCTTTTATGTACACTTATGAGCATGGTGCAGAGCTGCATGGACATACCCTCCAACATTCCCCTTTAATATGTACACTTAAGATCATGGTGCAGAGCTGCTAGTGACAAACCCTCCAACATTCCCCTTTATATGTACACTTATAGCATGGTGCAGAGCTGCAGTGACATACCCCCCAACATTCCCCTTTAATATTTACACTTATAAGATCATGGTGGCAGAGCTGCTAGTGACTACCCTCCAACATTCCCCTTTAATATGTACACTTATAGACATGGTGCAGGCTGCCAGTGACATACCCTCCAAACTTCCCCTTTAATATTACACTTATAGAGCATGGTGCAGAGCTGCAAGTGGCATACCCTCCAACATCCCCTTTAATACGTACACTTAAGTCAGTGCAAGAGCGGCAATGACATACCCCCAACATTCCCCTTTAATATGTACACTTATAGATCATGGTGCAGTGCTGCTAGTGACATACCCTCCAACATTCCCCTTTAATATGTACACTTATAGATCATGGTGCAGAGCTGCCAGTGACATACCCTCCAACATTCCCCTTAATATGTACACTTATAGAGCATGGTGCAGAGCTGCTAGTGACATACCCTCCAACATTCCCTTTAATATGTACACTTATAGAGCATGGTGCAGAGCTGCAAGTGCATACCCTCCAACATTCCCCTTTAATATGTACACTTATAGAACATGGTGCAGTGCTGCCAGTGACATACCCTCCAACATTCCCCTTTAATATGTACACTTATAGATCATGGTGCAGAGCTGCCAGTGACATACCCTCCAACATTCCCCTTTAATATGTACACTTATAGAGCATGGTGCAGAGCTGCTAGTGACATACCCTCCAACATTCCCCTTTAATATGTACACTTATAGATCATGGTGCAGTGCTGCAAGTGACACACTGCTACTAGGAAATCTATATACAGACCTATATCCATCACACTACAACACTGCTACTAGGAAATCTATATACAGACCTATATACATCTACACCAGACATGTACACTTGCTACTAGAACTCATATCAGACCTAGATACATCACACTACAACACTGCTACTAGGAAATTCTATAACAGAACCTATATCCCACACTACAAACACTGCACTAGGAATCTATATACGACCTATATCATCACACTACACACTGCTTACTAGGAATCTATATGACAGACCTATATCCATCACCACAACACTGCTTCCTCTAACCAAGGAAACAATCTAATATACAGACCTATATCCATCACCTACAACACTGCTACTATGAATCTATATACAACAGACCTATATCCTCACACTACACACCGCTACTAGGAAATCTATATACGACCTATATCCATCACACTACAAACAACGCTACTCAGGATCAATCTAACAGACCTATTCATCCATCACAACTACAACACTGCTACTAGGAATCATATACACAGACCTCATATACATCACACTACAACACTGCTACTAGAGCAAATCCTATATACAGACCTATATCCATCACACTACAACAGCTACTAGGAAATCTTATATACGACCTATATCCATCACACTACCAACACTGCTACTAGGAAATCGATATACAGACCTATATACATCACACTACAACACTGCTACTAGGAATCTATATACAGACCTGTATCCATCACACTACAACACTGCTACTAGGAAATCTATATACAGACCTATATAAGATCACACTACAACACTGCTACTAGGAACTCTAATACAGACCTATATCCATTACACATACAACACTGCTACTAGGAAATCTATATACAGACCTATCTCCATCACACTACACCCTGGCTACTAGGAGATCTATATACAGAAACCTTATCCATCACACGACAACACTGAACTAGGAAATCTATATACGACCTATATCCATCACACTACAAACACTGCTACTAGGAAATCTAATATACAGACCTATATCCATCACATACAACACCGCTACTAGGAAAAGCTATATACAGACTATATACATCACACACAACACGCCCTGCTACTAGGAATCTATACACAGACCTATACTACATCAACACTACTACACAAACCGCTACTCTAGGAAATCTATACAACAGAACCTATATCCTCACACACACAACATGCGACTAGAATCTATACAAGACCTATATACATCACACTACAACACTGCTACTAGGAAATCTATATACAGACCTATATCCATCACACTACACCACTGCTACTAGGACAATGCTATACACAGACCTATATACATCACACTACAACACTGACTACTAGGAAATCTTTACAGACCTATATCCATCACACTACAACACTGCTATAGGAAATCGATATACAGACCTATATACATCACACTACAACACTGCTACTAGGAAATCTATATACAGACCTATATCTATCATCACTACAACACCACTGCTACTAGGAAATCTAATACAGACCTTATCCATCACACTACAACAACACCGCTACTAGGAATCTATATCAGACCTATATAACATATCCACACTACAACACTGCTACTAGGAATCTATATACAGACCTATATCCATCACACTACAACACTGCTACTAGGACCTCTATTACAACCTAGCTACATCACACTACAACACTGCTACTAGGAAATCTATATACAGACCTATATACATCACACTACAACCGCTACTAGGAAATCTATATACAACACTATTCCATCACACTACAACACTGCTACTAGGAATCTATCACCGACCTATAATATCACACACTACAACACTGCACTTAGGAACTCTATATACAGACCTATATCCATCACACTAACACACGCTACTAGGAATCTCTGCATATACAGACCGTATAGACATCACCCTACAACACTGTCTACTAGGAAATCTATATACAGACCATATAATCACACCTACAACACTGCTACTAGAACATCTCTCAATCCATCAGACCTGTATCCCATCACACTACAACACTGCTACTAGGAAACTACTATATACAGCTATATACAATCACACTACAACACTGCTACTAGAAATCTATATACAGACCTATATACATCACACTACAAACACGCTACTAGAAATCTGTATACAGAACCTATATCATCCACACTACAACACTGCTACTAGGAAATCTTATATACACACCTATATACATCCACTACCCACACACCGCTACTAGGAAATCTATAACAGACCTATATACTCACACTACCTACACTGCTACTAGGAAATCTATATACAGACCTATATACATCAACTACAACAACACTGCTACTAGGAAATCTATACACCGACCTATCTACATCACACTACAACACTGCTACTAGGAAATCTATATACAGACCTATATACACCACTACAACACTGACAGGAACAACGACCTCCTCACACTACAAACACGCTACTAGGAAATCTATATACAAGACCTATTACATCACACTACAACACGCTACTGGGAAATCTATATACAGACCTATATCCATCCACACTAAAAAAACAACCGCTACCGAAATCTTATACAGACCTATAAGACATCACACTACAACACCGCTACTAGGAAATCTCCTAACAGACCTATATACATCACCTACACACCGCTACTTAGGTAAATCTATATACAGACCTGTATACATCACACACTACAACACTGCTACTAGGAATCTATATACAGACTATATACATCACACTACAACACTGCTACATGGAATCTATATACAGACCTTATAATCACACTACAACTGCTACTAGGAAATCTATATACAGACACTATATCGATCACACTACAACACTGCTACTAGAAATCTATATACAGACCTATATACATCACACTACAACACTGCACTAGGAATCTCATATACAGACCTATATCCACTCACCTACAACACTGCTACTAGGAAATCTATATACAGACTATATACATCACACTACAACACTGTCACTAAAATCATATACAGACCTATACCATCACACTACACACACGCTACTCTAAATCTATATACAGACCTAATACAACATCCACTACAACACTGCTACTAGGAATCTATATACAGACCTATATCCTCACACTACAACACCGCTACTAGAAAATCTATATACAGACCTATATCCTCACACTCACAACACTGCTACTAGAAATCTATATACAGACCTATATCCACATCACACTACACAACCGCTACTAGGAAATCTATATACAGACCTATATCCCTCACACTACACAACAGCTACTAGGAAATCTATATACAACCCTATAATCCATCACACTACAACCACCGCTACTAAGGAAATCTATTACAGAAGCCTATATCCATCACACTACAACACACTCTACTAGGAATCAATATACAAGCCCTATATCCTCACCTACAACACCAGCTACTGGAAACTCATATACAGACCTTTATCCATCACACTACAACCTGCTACTAGAAATCTATATACAGACCTATATACATCACACTACACACTCTACTAGGAACTAAACGATATATCATCACCTACAAAGCGTACAAAATCATATACAGACCTATATCCATCACACTACAACACTGCTACTAGGAAATCTATATACAACCTATATCCATCACACTACAACACTGCTACTAGGAATCTATATACAGACGACTATACCTCACACTACAACAACCGCTACTAGGAAACTATATACAGACCTATATCACACACACTACAACCGCGACTAGAAATCTATATATACCTATTACATCACACTACAACACCGCTACTAGGAAATCTATATACAGACCTATCTACATCACACTACAGACACTGCTACTATGAAAATCTATATACAGACCTATATCCATCACACTAGCAACACTGCCTACTAGGAAATCTTAATTACAGACCTATATCCATACACATACAACACCGCTACTAGAAATCTACTATACAGACCTATATCCATGACACTACTCACCCACCTACTCAGAATCATACAGCTTGCATACACAACCAGTATAGGAAATCTATACACAGACCTATATCCATCACACTACAAACACTGCTACTCGAACAATCTAGTATCACAGACCTATTACATCACACTACAACACCGCTACTAGGAAACTCTAATACAGCCTTATATTACCCCTCAAACTCACTACAACACTGCTACTAGAGAAACTATATACAGACCTATCCATCACACAACCCTACACAACTATCGAATAATCCTCACCACTCACGGAAATCTAAAAACTATACAGACCTAATGCCAGGAATCCATACCACACCTATATCATACACTACCTGCCTCTAGGAATCTATATACAAGACTATTCCACATCACACTACTAAAACCTGCGACTAGGAAATTCTATAATACACGACTATATCCACACACTACAACACTGCTACTAGGAAATCTTATATAAGATGCCTATATCCATCACACGATACCATTCTACTAGGAAATCTATATACGACCTATATCCCTCACACTGACAACACTGCTACTAGGAAATCTATATACAGACCTAATCCATCACACTACAACCTCTGCACTAGAAATCTATATACAGACTCTAATCCATCACACTACAGACACTCGCTACTAGAAATCTATTACAGACCTATATACATCCACACTACAACACTGCTACTAGAAATCTATATACAGTACCTATATCCATCACCTACAGAAACACGCTCTAGGAATCTATATACAGACCTATATACATCACACACACAACTGCTACTAGGAAATCTATATACAGACCTATCATCACCTACAACACTGCACTAGGAAATCTATATACAGACCTATATACATCACACTGACAACCACCGCTACTAGGAAATCTATATACCAGACCTATATTACACCACTACACCACCCTGCTCTAGTAAACCTATATCAGACCTATAATACCTCCACTACAACCACGGCTACTAGAAATCTATACAGACCTTAGCATCACACTACAACACTGCTACTAGGAAATCTATATACAGACCTATTATAAACATCAAATCACCTACCACACTGCCTACTAGGAGAAATCTATATACAGACCTATATCCATCACACTACAACACTGCTACTAGAAATCAATATCAGACCTATATACTCACACTACAACACTGCTACTAGAAATCTATATACAGACCTATATACAATCCACGACAAACACTGCTACTAGGAAAATCTATATACAGACCTATATACATCACACTACAAACACCGCTACTAGGAATCTATATACAGACCTTATCATATAGCACTACAACACTGCTACTAGGAAATCTATATACAGACCTATATCCATCCACTACAACACTGCTACTAGGAAATCTATACAGACCTATATCTCACTCAGACACTAGCTACTAGAATCTATTACAACCTTACCATCACACTACAACACTGCTACTAGAAATCTATATAGCAACCTAGATCCATACACTACAACACGCTACTAGGAAATCTATAACAGACCTATATACATCACACTACAACACTGCTACTAGGAATCTATATACAGACCTATATACATCACACTACAACATCACCTGCGTACTAGGAAATCTATATACAGACCTATATGCCATCACACTACAACACTGCTAGCTATGAAATCTATATACGAGACCTATATATCACACTACAACACCTGCTACTAGGAAATCTATATACAACCCTATATACCATCACACTACAACACTGCTACTTAGGAATCTAATACAGACCTATATACATCACACTACCACAACACTGCTACTAGGACATCTATATACACAGACTATCTATCCATCACACTACAACACTGCTAACTAGGAAATCTATATAGCAGACCTATAACATCACACTACAACACTGC
>JAACNH010000453.1:67259-209717 GCA_019447015.1 Hymenochirus boettgeri | reverse complement strand
GTCTATAATCTATAGTGGTGTCATAGTGATGTCTATAATCTATAGTGATGTCTATAATCCATAGTGGTGGCATAGTGATGTCTATAATCTATTGTGGTTTCTATAATTTATAGTGATGTCTATAATCCATAGTGGTGTCATAGTGATGTCTATAATCTATAGTGATGTCTATAATCCATAGTGGTGTCATAGTGATGTCTACAATCTATAGTGATGTCTATAATCTATACTGGTGTCATAGTGATGTCTATAATCTATAGTGATGTCTATAATCCATAGTGATGTCTTAGTGATGTTTATAATCCATAGTGATGTCTTAGTGATGTCTATAATCTATAGTGATATCTATAATCCATAGTGGTTTCATAGTGATATCTGTAATCCATAGTGATGTCATAGTGATGTTTATAATCCATAGTGATGTCTATAATCTATAGTGATGTCATGGTGATGTCTATAATCCATAGTGGTGTCATAGTGATATCTATAATCCATAGTGATGTCTATAATCTATAGTGATGCCATAGGGATGTCTATAATATATAGTGATGTCTATAATCTATAGTGGTGTCATAGTGATGTCTATAATCTATAGTGATGTTATAGTGATGTCTATAATCCATAGTAGTGTCATAGTGATGTCTATAATCTATAGTGATGTCATAGGGATGTTTATAACCTATAGTGATGTCTATAATCCATAGTGGTGTCATAGTGATATCTATAATCTATAGTGATGTCTATAATCTATAGTGATTTCATAGTGATGTGTTTAATCTATAGTGATGTCTATAATCTATAGTGATGTCATAGTGATGTCTATAATCGATAGTGGTGTCATAGTGATGTCTATAATCCATAGTGCTGTCATAGTGATATCTATAATCCATAGTGATGTCTATAATCCATAGTAGTCTCATAGTGATGTCTATAATCCATAGTGGTGTCATAGTGATGTCAATATTCTATAGTTGTAGTTATAATCCATTGACAATAGTGATGTTTATAGTGAATTCTATATTCTATAGTGGTAGTTATAATCCATTGACCATAGTGATGTTTATAGTGATTTCTATATATATTCTATAGTGTAGTTATAATAATTGAACATAGTGAGTTTATAGGGATTTTATATTCTTTAGTGGGAGTTATAAATATTGTTCATAGTGATGTTTATGTGATGTATATATATATAGTTGTAGTATATAAATTGTAAAGAGTGATGTTTAGTGATTTTTATTCTATAGTGGTAGTTATATTAATGTCAATAGTGATGTTATATGATTTACTATATATAGTGGTAGTTATAATTACATTGTAACTTAGTGATGTTTATAGTGATTTATATTTTATAGTGGTAGTTATAATATTGACAATAGTGGATGTTTTGTGATTTTAGTATTCGATAGTGGTAGGTATAATCAGTGACTGGATGTTTATATGTGATTTCTATATTTATAGTTGGTAGTTATTATATTGCATAGTGATGTTTATAGTGATTTTATTTGTGGTAGTATAATCATTGCTAGTGATGTTTAGTGATTTTATTTCTATAGTGGTAGTTATAATATTGTTGTGTGTTGATAATGATTTTATATTATAGTGGTGCTTAATTATTGCAAGTGATGTTATGTGATTTTTATTCATGGTGGTAGTTATCATTTGGTATGTGCTGTTCGTGCTTTTTTATCGTGGTAGTTATCTATGTCATAGTGTGGTTTATGTGTTCTATATCAGTGGTTTATAATCATTGTACGTGTGATGAAGTATTTGAATGTAGACAGCGGTTCGTTATTATGAGATGTCCGGTTATTAGTTATTATAAGTCACTAAGTGTGAGTGTGTGTTTGTCGTTTTTTGCATCTCTAACAATTTTGTAAAGAATGTGTGTGGTTGGATGTATCTTTATTGTTTATATATTTTGTTATTTAGAGTTGTTTTTCCAGTTGAGTCGTTCTTGGGAGATGTTTGTGTTGTTTTTTTGGGAATGGGTTCTTTATAGAATGGTAATATGCTATTTATGTTTGTTGTTTTGCGTTGTGGTTGTTTTGAGGGATTCGGTTATACTCATTCGATTCTTTAGACTATATCTATAAATACATTACAAAGATTTTATGGTTCAGTTGAGAGAATAAGATGGTATAAAAGAAGTGTATTAGTGTATGTTGATTTTAAATTGTCAAGTGGTGTGTATTTAACTCCTATAATGTGTTATAGGATGTAAGATTGAGAAATTGTAATGTGTATGACTTTTATGGTATGATTAAAAGTAATATCGAATATTGTAAGGTAGTAAAAAATGATATGTTGTCTCCCCCGCACACGAGTGCACCACACCGTCGACGATCTCTTGACCCAGAGACACTGATACCCCTGCAGTATTCTACTGATAGACTGGCGAGGACACACTAGATCCAGACGATACAAGTGTCTAGCACATGATCACATTCGTGGAATGAGACCAGGCAGCAAAACACGCCCCGATTCCAGAACGACACCCCTAAGAATATAGGTAAATCACTACGGATACTCCCCCTCTACGGTAGATTATATATGCGAAGCGCCATACCCCTATGGTCAATTAATTATAGCTACCACTATAGAATAAGAAATCATTATAAATCCACATGGACAATGGATTATAACTACCACTATAGAATATAGAAATCACTAGAAACATAACATATGGCAATGGATTATAACTACCCACTATGAATATAGAAATTCACTATAACTATAAAAATAACAATAAACATCACTATGGTCAAGATTATAACTACCACTATAGAATAAAACATACTATAAACTCACTATGGCAATGGATTATAAACTACCACTATAGAATATAGAAATCACTAGAAACATCACTATTGTCATGGATTAAACTACCACTATAGAATATAGAATCACTATACAAAAACATCACTATGGACAATGGATTATAACTACCCACTATAGAATATAGAAATCATTATAAACCTAATATGGACAATGGATTATAATCTACCACTATAGAATATAGAAAATCACTAGAAACATCACTATGGACATGGATTATAACTACACTATAGAATATAGAAATCACTATAACACTCACTATGGTCAAGATTATACGAACCACTATAGAATATAGAAATCACTCTAACCATCACTATGGTCAATGGATTATAACTACCACTATAGAATATAGAAATCACTAAAACAATCCACTATTGTCAATGGATTATAATACCACTATACGAATAGAAAATCTCACTATAAACATCACTATGGACAATGGATTATAACTACCACTAGTAGATATAGAAATCACTATAACCATCACTATGGACAATGGATTATAACTACCACTATAGAATATAGAAATCACTATAACATCACTATGGCAATGGATTATAACTACCACTATAGATATATAGAATCACTTAAACATCACTAGCAATGTTTATAACTACCACTAAGAATATAGAAATCATATAAACATACTATGTCAATGGATTATTATACCACTATAGATATAGAAATCATTATAAACAGTCACTATGGTACAATGGATTATAACTACCACTATAGAATATAGAAATCACTATAAACATCACTATGTCAATGGATTATAAACTACCCACTATAGATATAGAAATCACTATAAAACATCACTATGGTCAATGATTATAAATCACTATAGAATATAGAAATCACTTATAAACACACTATGGCAATGGTTATAACTACCACTATAGAATATAGAAATCACTATAAACATCACTATGGTCAATGGATTATAACTAAAACCTATAGAATATAGAAATCACATAAACATCACTATGGACAATGGAGTTATAACTACCACTATAGATATAGAAATCACTATAAACATCACTATGGACAATGGATTATAAACTACCAATATAGAATATAGAAATCATATAAACATCACATATGCAATGATTAACTCCACTATAGAATATAGAACACTAAAACATCACTATTGTCAGATGATAACACTATAGAATAGAAATCACTATAAACATCACTATGGACAATGGATTATAACTACCACTATAGAATATAGAAATCACTATAAACATCACTATGGCAATGGATTATAACTACACTATAGAATATAGAAATCACTATAAACATCACTATGGTCAATGGATTATATAACCACTAGTAGAATATAGAAATCACTATAAACATCACTATGTGACAATGATATATAACTACCACTATAAGCATAGAAATCACTATAAACAACTATGGTCAAATGGATTATACACTACCACTAGAATATAGAATCACTATAAACATCACTATGTCATGGATTAATAACTAACCACTATAGAATATAGAATCTTATAAAACATCACTATGGACAATGGATTATACTACCACTATAGAATATAGAATCACTATAAACATCACTATTGGTCAATGGATTATAACTACCATAGAATAGAAATCATCTATAAACATCACTAGGGCAATGGAATTATAACTACCACTATAGAATATAAAATCACTATAAACATCACTATTGTCAATGAGTATTTAACTACCACTATAGAATATAAGAACATCACAATATATAACTCACTATTGTCAATGGATTTATAAATACCACTATAGAATATAGAAATCATATAAACATCACTATGGTCAATAGATTATAACTACCAATAATATAGAATCATCTAAAACATCACTATTGTCAATGGATGATAAACTACCACTATAGAATATAGAAATCCTAAAACATCACTATGTCCAATGAAATTAGGGATATACACTATAGAATATAGAAATTCACTATAAACATCCACTATGGTCAATAGATTATAACTACCATATAGAAATAGAAATCATCTATAAACATCACTATGGACAATGGATGATTAACTACCACTATAGAATATGTAAAATCACTATAACATCACTATTGTCAAGGATAATAACTACCACTAAGTAATATAGAAATCACTATAAACATCACTATTGACAATGGATTATAACTACCACTATAGAATATAGAAATCACTATAAACATCACTATGGACAATGGATTATAACTACCACTATAGAATATAGAATTCACTATAAACATCACTATTGTCAATGGATATAGATTACCACTATAAATATAGAATACTATAAACATCACTATGGTCACATAGATTAGAACTACCATATAGATATATAATCATTATAAAACATCACTATTGATCAATGGATTAACTACCCCACTATAGAATATAGAAATCACTATAAACTCACTATTGTCAATGGATAATAAACTACCACTATTAGGAATATAGAAATCATCTATAAACATCACTAGGACAATGGATTATAATACCACTTAGAATATAGAAATCACTATAAACATCACTATTGACAAGGATTATAACTACCACTATGAACATAGAAATCATTATAAAACATCACTATTGTCATGGATTTATAATACCACTATAGAATAGAAATCACTCTAACATCACTATGGTCAATTATGTATACTACCACTATAGAATATAGAAATCACTTAAACATCACTATTGACAATGGGATTATACTACCACTATAGAATATAGAAATCATATAAACATCACTATTGTCTCAATGGATTATAATACCACTATAGAATATAGAAATCACTATAAACATCACTATTTCAATGGATTATAACTACCACTATAGAATAGAATCACTTATAAACATCACATGGACATGGATTATAATACCACTATAGAATATAGAAATCACTATAAACATCACTATTCAACTGGATATAACTACCACTATAGAATATAGAAATCAAATAAACATCCTATGTCAATGGATATAACTAACCACTATAGAATATAGAAATCACTATAAACATCACTATGGCAATGGATTATAACTACCACCCTATAGAATATAGAATCCCTTAAACATCACTATGGTCAATGGATTATAACTACCACTATAGAATATAAAATCATATAAACATCACTATGAATGGATAATAACTACCACTATAGAATATAGAAATCACTATAAACATCACTATGGTACAATGGATTATAACTACCACTATAGAATATAGAAATCACTATAAAATCACATGTGTCAATGGATATAACTACCACATATAGAATATAGAAATCATATAAACATCACTATGGACAATGGATTAAACTACCACTATAGAATATAGAAATCACTATAAACACACTATGTCAATGGATTATAACTACCACTATAGAATATAGAAATCACTATAAACATCACTATGGTCAATGGCAACTGAATAGACTACCACTATAGAATATAGAATATCAAGATTATAAACATCACATATGTAACAATGGATTATAGTCTACCACTATAGAATATAGAAATCACTATAACATCACTATGGTCAATGGATATATCTACCACTATAGAATCTAGAAACCTACTAACAACAATCACTATGGTCATGGATCATATAAAACTACCACCCTATGAATAATAGAAATCACTATAAACATCACTATGTGTCAATGGATTATTAAAACAAAAACTACCACTATAGAATATAGAAATCACTATAAACATCACTATGGACAATGGATTATAACTACCACTATAGAATATAGAAATCATTATAAACATCACTATGGTCAATGGATTATAACTACCACTATAGAATATAGAATTCACTATAAACATCACTATTGTCAATGGATTATAACTACACACTATAGATAGTAGAAATCACTATAAACATCACTAGGTAAGATATAGCTACCACTATAGAACAAGAAATATTATAACATCACTATGGTAATGGATACTACCACTATAGAATATAGAAATCACTATAAACATCCACTATGGTCAATGGATTATAACTACAACTATAATATAGAATCATATAAACATCACTATGGTCAATGGATTATATCTACACTATAGAATATAGAAATCATTATAAACATCACTATGGTCAATGGATTAAACTACCACTATAGAATATAGAAATCACTATAACATCCACTATGGTCAATGGATTATAACTACCACTTAGAATATAGAAATCACTATAAACATCACTGATGGAACAATGGATTATAACTACCAACTATAGAATATAGAATTCACTTATAAACATCCACTATGGACAATGGATTAAACTACCACCTATAGAAGATAGAAATCATATAAACATCACTATGCAGGATTAACTACCACTATGAAATAGAATCACTATAAACTCAATTGTCAGTTATAACTCACTATAGAATATTAGACATCACTATAAACATCACTATGGACAATGATTATAACTACCATATAGAATATAGAAATCATTATAAACATCATATGGTCAATGGATTATAACTACCACTATACGAATATAGAATTCACTATAAACATCACTATTGTCAATGGATTATACTACCACTATAGAATATAGAAATCATATAAAACATCACTATGGTCAAATGATTAACTACCACTTAGAATATAGAAATCATTATAAACATCACTATGGTCAATGGATTATAACTACCACTATAGAATATAAATCAATATAAACATCACTATGTCAATGGATTATAACTACCACTTAGAATATAGAAAATCACTAATAAACATCACTAGGACAATAGATTATAACTACACTAAGAATATAGAAATCATATAAACATCACTATGGACAATGGGATTATAACTACCACTATAGATATAGAATCACTATAAACATCACTACTGGGTTCAATGCGATAATAGTCACTACCACTATGTAAAAAAACACTATAAATCACTATGGCAATGCGATTATAATACCACTTAGATATAGAAATCATTATAAACATCACTATGATCAATGGTATAACTACCACTATAGAATATAGAATTCACTATAAACATCACTATTGTCAATGGGTATAAACTACCACTATAGAATATAGAAAATCATATATAAACATCACTATGGTCATGGATTATAACTACCATATAGAATAAGAAATCATATAAAACATCACTATTGTCAATGGATTATAACTACCACTAAGAATATAGAATCACTATAAACATCACTATTGACAAGGTAGATTATAAACTACCACTATAGACTATAGAATTCACTATAACTCACTATGTCAATGGATTATAACTACCACTATAGAATAGAATTCACTATAAACATCACTATGCAATGGATTATAACTACCACTATAGAAGATAGAAATCACTATAAACATCACTATGGACAATAGGATTAATAGACACACAACTATTAGAAATATAGAAATCACGAATAAACATCACTATGGTCAATGGATTATATACTACCACTATAGAATATAGACAATCACTATAAACATCACTATGGACAATGGATTATAACTACCACTATAGAATATTAGAAAATTCGATTTATAAACATCACTATGGTCAATGGATTCTAACTACAACTATAGAATATCGAATTCACTATAAACATCACTATTGTTGCAATGGATTATAAATACCACATTTAGAGAATATAGAAATCATTATAAACATCACTATGGTCAATGGATTATAACTACCACTATAGAATATAGAAATCATTATAAACATCACTATGGTCAATGGATTATAACTACCACTATAGAATATAGAAATCACTATAAACATCACTATGTCAATGGATTATAACTACCACTATAGAATATAGATTCACTATAAACATCCTATGGTCAATGGATTATACTACCACTATAGAATATAGAAATCACTATAAACACCACTATGGACAAGGATAAATAGACTACCCCTATAGAATATAGAACACTATAAAACATCACTATGGTCAATGGATTATAACTACACTATATGAATATAGAATCATTATAAACATCACTATGTCATGGATTTAAACTACCACATAGAATATAGAATTCACTATAAACATCACTATGGTATATGGATTATAACTACCACTATAGAATATAGAATTCACTATAACATCACTATTGTCAATGGATAATAGATACCACTATAGAATATAGAAATCACTATAACATCACTATGGACAATGGATTAAACTACCACTATAGAATATAGAAATCATATAAACATCACTATTAATGGATTAAACTACCACTATAGAATATAGAAATCATTATAAACATCACTATTGTCAATGGATTATAACTACCATATAGAATATAGAACATCACTATAACCATCACTATGGACAAATGGATTTATAACTACCACTATAGGAATATAGAAATCATATAACAATCACTATGTCAAAGATTTATAACTACCACTATAGAATATAGAAATCATTATAAACATCACTATGGTCATGATTACTAACTACCACTATAGAATATAGAATCATTAACACTATACATCACTATGGACAATGGATATAACTACCACTAAGAAATAGAAATGCACTATAACATGCTACTATGGACAATGGATTATAACTACCACTATAGAAATAGAAATCACTATAAATCACTAGGACAATGATTATAACTACCACTATGAAATAGAAAATCATTAAAACACACATGGACAATGGATTTAACTACCACTATAGAATATAGACAATCACTATACACCACTATGGACAATGGAGTATAAACTACCACTATAGAATATAGAAATCATTATAAACATCACTATGGACAATGGATGTATAACTACCACTATGGAATATAGAATCACTAGAAAATCACTTGGACAATGGATTATAAACTACACTATAGAATATAGAATTCACTATAAACACTCCTAGTGTCAATGGATTATAACTACCACTATTGATATAGAAATCCTTATAACTCACATTGACAATGGATTATAACTACCACTAAGAAATAGAAATCACTATAAACATCACTATGGACAATGGATTATAACTACCACTATAGATATAGAAATCACTATAAACATCCACTATGGCAATGGATATAACTACCACTATAGAATATAGAAATCACTATAAACATCACTAGACAAGGAGTTATAACTACCAACGTATAGAATATAGAAATCACTATAAACATCACTATGGACAACTGGATTTATAACTACCACTATAGATATAGAAATCACTATAAACATCACTATGGACAATGGATTATAACTACAACTATAGAATATAGAATCACTATCAAACATCACTATGGACAATGGATTATAACTACCAATAGAATTATTAGAAATCACTATAAACATCACTATGGACACATGGATTATAACTACCACTATAGAATATAGAATCACTATAAACATCACTATGAAAGATTATAACTACCACTATAAATATAGAAATCACTATAAAAACATGAGGACAATGGATTATAACTACCACTAGAGAAATATGAAATCACTATAACATCACTATTGTCAATGGTTATAACTACCACTATAGAATATAGAATCACTATAAACATCACTATTGACAATGGATTATAAACTACCACTATAGAATATAGAAATCACATAAACAACTATGGACAATGGATTATAATACCACATAGAATATAGAATCACTATAAACATCACAGTCATAGATAACTACCACATAGATATAGAAATCATTATAAACATCACTATGGCAATGGATTATAACTACCACTATAGATATAGAAATCACTATAAACATCACTATGGTCAATGGATAAAGATACCACTATAGAATATAGAAATCACTTATAAACATCACTATGGATCAATGGATTATACGATACCACTATAGAACATAGAATCACTATAAACATCACTATGGTCAATGGATTATAACTACCACTATAGAATATAGAATTACTATAAACATCACTATTGTCAAGGATTATAACTACAACTATAGATATTGACATCACTATGACACCACTATGGATTATAGACATCACTTGGACTACTATGGATTATAGACATCACTAGGGATTATAGATATCTATGACAGCACTATGGATATAGACATCACATGACACCACTATCGTTATATGACATCACTATGACATCACTATGATTATAGAACATCACTATAGATAAACACATCACTATGAAATCACTATAGATTATAGACATCACTATAGATTATAGATTCACTATGACACCACTATGGTCTATAGACATCACAATAGGTTATAAACATCCCTATGACATCACTATAGTTATAGACATCACTATGACACTACTATGGATTATAGACTCACTATACATCACTATAGATTATAGACATCACTATGACACCACTATAGATTATAGACATCACTATATATTATAGACATCCCTATGGCATCACTATGGATTATAGATATCACTATGACACCACTATGGATTATAGACATCACTATGACATCACTATAGATTATAGACATCACTATGGATTAAAACATCACTATGACATCACTATGGATTACAGTATCACTATGAAACCACTATGGATTATAGATATCACTATAGATATAGACTCATAAGACATCCTATGGATTAACATCACTAAGACATTCACTATGGATTATATGACATCACATAGATTAAGACATCACTATGACACACAGTATAGATTATAGACATCACTATAGATTGTAGACATCACTATGACACCACTATGGATTATAGACATCACTATAGATTATAGACATCACTATGACACCACTATAGATTATAGACATCACTATGACACCACTATAGATTATAGACATCACTATAGATTATAGACACCACTATGGATTATAGAAATCACTATAGATTATAGACACCACTATAGATTATAGACACCACTATAGATTATAGACACCACTATAGATTATAGACATCACTATGACACCACTATGGATTATAGACCTCACTATATATTATAGACACCACTATGGATTATAGACATCAGTATAGATTACAGACATCACTAATGACATCACTATAGATTATAGCACCTTACTATAGATTACAGAACATCACTATGACACCACTATGGATTATAGACCTCACTATATATTATAGACACCACTATAGATTATAGACATCATTATGACACCACTATGGATTATAGACATCACATTAGATATAGACATCACTATGACACACTATGGATTATAGACCTCACTATATATTATAGACATCACAATAGATATAGACACCACTATGGATTATAGACATCACTATGACACACTATGAATTATAGACATTACTATGACACCACTATGGATTATAGACATCACTATAGATTATAGACATCACTATGACACCACTATGGATTATAGACATCACTATAGATTATAGACATCACTGTGACACCAATATGAGATAGACATCATAAGATTATAGAATCATGTGACACCCACGATGTATTATAGACTACTTAGATTATAGACATCACTATGACACCACTATGGATTATAGACATCACTATGGATTATAGACATCACTATGACACCACTATGGATTATAGACATCACTATAGATTATAGACATCACTATGACACCACTATGGATTATAGACCCTGCACTATATATTTAGACTCCCTATCGCTTATAGGACACCACTATGGATTATAGACATCACTATGACACCACTATGGGATATAGACATCACTATGACACCACTATGGATATAGACTCACATGCACCCTATGGATATAGACATCACTATAGATTATAGACATCACTATGACACCACTATGGATTATAGACATAACGTATAGTTATAGACATCACTATGACACCATTATGGATAGAGACCTCACTGTAGTATAGACATCATATAGATTAAGACACCACTATGGATATTAGACATCACTATAACACCACTATAGATTATAGACATCACTATAGATTATAGACATGTCTATGACATCACTATATACTACAGACATCACTATGACATCACTATAGGTTATAGACATCACTATATATTATAGACATCATTATGACACCACTATGGATTATAGACATCACTATAACACCACTATAGTTATAGACAATCACTATAGATTAGAGACATGTCATGAGGCATCAGTATATACTACAGACATCACTATAGATTATACACATCACCATGACATCACTATAGATTATAGACATGTCTATGACATCACTATATACTACAGACATCACCATGACATCACTATAGATTATACACATCACCATGACATCACTATAGATTATAGACATGTCTATGACATCACTATATACTACAGACATCACCATGACATCACTATAGATTATACACATCACCATGACATCCCTTTAGTTGAGGTCAGGTGACCGGTAACCATGGAGACTGTAGACTGATAGGTTAGGGATCCTGCCCCAGGTGAGTCCCATTGGATAACAAGGGATAGGGATTGTGGATCCCTAATGGGAAACTCACATATCACCCCAATACCCACAATGCTCTACTGAACCAACCGCACTACCGGACTGGCTGTCCATCACCCTAATGTCCGCTGGACTGTCTGTAAAACCCCCCCAACCGACTTGACCCGGGACCCCACACTCACCAGGAAACGGACCTCAACAACTGCCACTCTCCTGTCACTGAACTCACCACTAACTTCCGGGTCAGCGCCTCACGTGACCACCCAGTCCAACCTGTCACTCCCACTGCGGGGCGGGGCTTACTAATCACGTGGTACAGAGGCGGGAAACGCGAGAGGCGGAGACAGTCTGTAAGGTGAATTGTCATCCATAAGCTGTTATCTACCCTGCCAGGTCTGTTATATACTTATAATTACCTACATTGTCTAATATATACCTATAATGTCTATTATATACCTATAATTACCTAAATTTGTTCTAATATACCTATAATGTTATATATATATAATTACCTACATTGTCTATTATATACTATATTGCTTTATATACCTAAATTAATATACCTACATTGTCTATTATATACTATTGTCTAATTAATACCATATGTCTATGATATACCTATATGTCTATTATATACTTATAAATTACCTACAATTGTCTATTATATACCTATATTGTCTATTAATACTATAATTACCTACATTGTCTATTATATACCTATATGTCTATTATATCCTATGATGTCTATATATACCTATAATTACCTACATTGTCTATTATATACCCTATGATGTCATTATATACCTATAATTTTACCTACATTGTCTATTATATACCATATGTTATTAGCATACCTATAATGTCTATATACCTATAATACCTATTCATATATACCATAATTCTATTTTTATACCTAAATGTCATTATTACCTATACTTACTAATGTCTATTATATACCTATATTGTCTACTATATACTATAATGTCTATTATAGACCTATAAGTTACCTACATTGTCTATTTATACCTATATTGTCTATTATTACATATATTACCTACATTTGTCTAATATTATACCTAATGTCTAATATAGACCTATAATGTCTATTATAACTATAATACCTACATTGTCTATTTATACCTATATGTCTATTATAACCTATAATGTACCTACATTGTTATTATATACCTTAAATGTCTATTATATACCTAAATGTCTTATATACCTATAATTACCTACATTGTCTATTAATACCTATTATATTGTCTAAATATACCTATAATGTCTATTATATACCTATAATTACCTACATTGTCTATTATATACCTATTGTCTAATATAATATAATGTCTATTATATACCTATAATTACCTACACATTGTCTATTATATACCTATATTGTCTATTATATACCTATAATGTCTATTATATACCTATAATTACCTACATTGTCTATTATATACCTATAATGTCTATTATTATACCTATAATGTCATTATATACCTATCATTACCACATGTCGTTAAACCTATATTGTCTACTATACCTATATGTCTCTTATACTATAATACCTAATGTCTATTATACCATAATGTCTAATATATAACTATAATTCCTACATGTCTTATTATTATACCTATAATGTCTATTATATACCTATAATGTCTATTATATACCTATAATTACCTATATTGTCTATTATATACCTATAATGTCTATTTACACCTTCATAATTACCATACATCTGTCTTATTATATACCTATTAAGTCTCTTATAGTACCTATAATGTCTTTATATACCTATAATTACCCAGTTTATTATATACCTATATTGTCTAATATATACACTATAATGTCTATTATATACCTATATACCTACATTGTCTATTATATACCTATATTGTCTATTATATACCTATAATTACCTACATTGCGCTAATATATACCTATATTGTCTAATATATATCTAAATGTCTATTATATACCTATAATTACCTACATTTTCTATTATATACCTATATTGTCTATTATATACTTATAATTACCTACATTGTCTATTTATAGTACCTATATTGTCTATTATATACCTATGATGTCTATTATATACCTATAATTACCTACAGTTGTCTTTATATATACGGTATGTATGTATACCTATAAATACTAACTACTATGTTAATATACCATATTGTCTATTATATACCTATAATGTCTATATCTATACACTAGTAATTACATAATGTCTATGTCTAAATATATGTTATGTATTATATACCTATAATGTCTTATATATACTATACATACCTACATTGTCCTATATATACCTATAATTTGTCTAATATATACCCCTAGTCTATATCACTGGATTATCATGTTTTATAACCCTATTTTTCTAATATACCTTGATCACCATACATTGTCTATATATTACCTATATTGTCTTATATATATACTCTATTAATACTAATTACCTACATTGTCTACATATATACCTTATTGTCTAATACTACCTATAATGTCTTAATATATATAACTGATAATGACCCATTTAATATACTTTGTAATATATACTTAAGCTAAATATACCATATACTAATGTATAATCGCTATTCTATTATACCTAATGTCTATTATATACCTATAATTACCTACATTGTCTATTATATACCTATTTATATGTATACTATACTTATTACCTATATACACTGTCTATATATACGTCTATTATATATATTACCTACATTGCTAATATATACCTAATATGTTCTATTATATACCTATAATTACCTACATGGTTCAGATATATACCATGTTATATAATTGGTTCTATATATACCTATAATTCACTACATGTTCTATTCTATACCTTATTATGTACTGAATGTTATATACTTCCTTAGACCGTTCTATTATATACCTATGCTAATATACTATAGATGCTATTATATACCTATCATTACCTACATTGTCTATATAGACCTGTAATTACCTACATTGTTCGATTATATACCTATATTGTCTATTATATACCTTAATGTCTATTTATACCTATAATTACTACATGTTTATATATATATCTATAATAACTATTATATCACCTTGCAATATCTTGATACTATCTATTTATACCATATTAACTAATTGTTTCTATCTATAATACCTACTAATGTCTATTATAACCTATAATGACACTAACATTGGCTATTATATACCTTATAGTGTCTATATATACCGATAAGTTTTTTAATCTAAATGTCCTAATTTATATACCTATATTGTCTAATATATACCTATAATGTCTAGTATAATACCATAGTACCTACATTGTCTATTAGACCTATAATTACCTACATTGTCCTATTAAATACCTAAATACCTACATGTGTCGATTATACCTAACTTAATATATGTTCAAATATACTTAATTTACCTCATTTAACTACTACTATAATGTCTATTATAACTACTATCTATATATACCTATCATACATACATTGTCTATATATATATTGCTTTATACCTTAATGTCATTTATATACCTTATAATACCTACATTTCTAACAAAATTATATTATCCTATAGTCGATTACCTATTTACTACTTGTCTACTATATACTTAATGTATTAACTATACCTACATTTCTATTATATAACCTATATTGTCTTAAGACTATTATTGCTAATTACCTATAATGTCTATTATATACCATATAATTACATAACATTGTCTATATATACCTATATTCACTCATTTCTATATACCTATAATGTAACTCATGAGTACTATAATTACCATCATTGTCTAATTATACCATAATGTCTATTATATACTTACTTAACCTACATGTCTCTTAATGCTATATTGCTATATACTATATAATGTCTATACTATATAACCATACATTTGTTATATACCTATATTCTTTATATACTGATACCTACATTGGTCTAATATATACCTATAATGTCTATTATATACCTATAATTACCTTACAATGGTCTTATTAATACCTATATTGTCTATATATACCATATTCTATATATAGTTACCTACTATTATATACCATATTGTTATGACTATAATTCTATTATATACCCTATATTATCTAATCATATACCTATATTCCTTTATACCGTAAGCTATTATATACCTATAATTACCTACATTGTCTATTATATACCTATAATTATATACCTAAATTAAACCACCTCATGGTCTGATATACCTATTGTCTAATATAATTTACTGTCTAGATAATATAAGCTATTACTATATTATATGTCATATTATATACTTCATTATCCATAATTACCTACATTGTCTATTTTATATACCTATATGTCTATATATATCCCTATAATGTTCTTTATATCCTCTATAATTACCTACATTGTCTATATATACATATAATGTCTAGTTATAGTACTTACATTAACCTACATTGTCTAATATATACCTATAATGTCTATTATCTACCTATATTCCTACATTGTTATATATACCTATAGATGTCTATATAAGTACCTATAAGTCCTAGTCTATATACCCTTAAGTTATATTACCTACATAATTACTACATATGTCTATTATATACCTATACATTTTGGTTCCTAATTATATACGTATCTTAGTAATATACTTACTACATTGTCTATTATATACATATGTCATTATATGACCTATAATTCTAATTATATACTTATAAGTTACCCTACATTCGATGTGACTGAATTCTGGATATACCTTACTACCTAATGTCTATTATATACTACTTAACTCATTGTCTATTATATACCTAGTAATCTCATTGATCTATATAACTATATATGTCTATTATCATAGCTTTCGTATCATTGTATAATAATATACCTATAATGTCATTATATACCGATAATTCCCTACATTGTCTATTTATTACCGTATTGTCATTATCTACATATTGCTATATCTTATAATACCTCCGTCTTATATACCTTAATTCTATATATACCTACATTACCTAGTGTCTATTATAACCCTAGTCTACTAATGTCTCTATTATATACTTATAATTACCTACATTGTCTAATATATACCTATAATGTCTATTATATACTTATAATTACCTACATTGTCTAATATATACCTATAATGTACTATATATATCGTTATAAGTAGACACATTGTATACTATATAAGTACTATTGCGATTATACCCTACTAATCTATAACTAATTAACCTAATTGTCTATTATATACCTATATTGATAGATATAATACCTATAAGGTTCCTATTATGACTCTATAATTACCTACATTGTCTATTATATAATCGAATGTCTGTTATACATTGTCTATAATACCTAGAATGTCTTGGATATATCTATATTACCCTACATTGTCTAATATATTACCTAATGTCTATATAATACCTATGAATGTACCTCATTTTTTAATAAATATACCTAATTACTATTGTCTAAATTTACCTAATCTGCTTTTTATCTGCGTCTTATTGTTTATTATAATATAAATGTCATTATATCCCTATATCTCGTCTATAGATTATATACCTAGCTTTTACATTGTCTATTAGTATACTCAAATAGACATTCTAAGGTACTTATAAATAATAATGTCTATTAATTACTATAATTACCTACATTTGTCTTTATATACCTATCAATTGTCTTTAGCTAACCCTAGATTTTCTATTAATATACTTATAAACTACCTACATGTCTAATATATAACTAAATGGTCTATTATATACCTATAATACCTAGATTGTCTATTATATACCTATTTATATATGTTATACACATTGATCGAGATCTATCCTATATGTACTATAGTACCTACAGTGCATATATAATGTCTATTATATACTTATAATTACCTTACCTTGTCTATATTATACCTATTGTATTATATATATATGCTACTATTCTCTATTCATACTTATAATACCTAATGCTAATTGTCTAATTTCATAATACCTAAATGTCTATTATTACCTAACAATTGTACTATTAGTATATGTCCCATTATACTACATTGTCTAATATAATACTATATTAGTAATGGTCTATATATACCTTATAATGTCTATTATATACTTATAATTACTATCCATTGTCCTAAGAATACTAGATCATGTCTATATATATCCCTGTATGTCTATTATAAACTATAATTACCTCACTATATTCTTAGTTATATACTACGTCATAGTGACTAGACTGGTTCTAGTATATATATCTATATTAAATGTACCTACATGTTTCTAATATATACCTATAATTCCTATTATATATTGGCTTATATACTATAATGTCTATTATATACTTTAAGTTACCTACATTGTCTAAGATATACCTAGTTATTTCCGATACTCTTCTATATAACAGGCATATATACCTATTTCTATTATTATACCTATAATACCTACATGTCTAATATACCTATAATGTTACTATATGTATTATAATTACCTAACTTGTCTAATATATACTATAATTGTCTATATATATACTATAGATGTCATTATATATACGTATAATTACCTACATTGTCTATTATATACCTCTAGAATGTCTATATATACCTCTACTTCTATTAATCTTAATTACCTACATTGTTCATATAGAATACCTATAAGTCGTTTTATACCATAATGTCTATTATAGACCCTATATTACCTACATTGTCTAATTACCTATAATGTACTATTATATACTTATAATATACCTACATGTGTCTAATCTATACCTATAATGTCTATATATACCATATAAGTCATCCTTATAATACCTAATTCTAATTTAGAAACCATTCTATATATACATATGTATATCCCTATAATACTACTCTATAAACCTGAAATCTATTATATACTTATAATTACAACTACATTGTTATATACTATTCTATTATAAATACCTATAATGCTATATTACTATAAGTCTATTTAATACCTATAATGTCTATATACCTATACTTTATATTAATATATTTAACTATAATCTTTATACTTATAATTACCTACATTGTCTAATATATACCTATATTGTCTATTATATACCTAGAATGTCTATTAATACCTATAATTCCCTACATGTTCTAATATATACCTCAGAATTGTCTATCATTTATACATATTACCTACATTGTCTAATATATATCCTAATTGTCCTATATATATCCTATAAATGTTTATTATATACTCCTAACTTACCTACATTGTCTATTACTAAATATATAGTTGTCTGATTATTACCACCTAAGAAGTTCTTTATATACCTAATATACCTACAGTCAATACCTTAGTTTATATCCTATATGTCTATTGGATACCACTCAATGTTAATTCTATAGTCATTATATACGTATAATTCCCTACATTGTCCTAATATATACTATAATTGTCTATTATATACCTATATGTACTCATCTAGTAATACCATACTCCTAATTGCCTACTACCTAATTGTCTATAATACCTATAATGTTCTATTAATACCTATTATAATGTCTATTATATAACCTATATGTCTACATTGTACCTTTAATTATATACCTAGATAGTTGTCTTTAATAACTATAATTTACATGTTGTTAATACATATTGTCTATTATTACCATGAATGTCTATTATATACGAATACTATTGTCTATTATATACCTATACCCTAAACATGTCTATTCTATACCATATTTCTTATAGTAACCTATATGTCTATTATATACCTACTAATGTCCTTGTGTCTAATACCTCATTCTAATGAATTATAATTACCTTAATTGCTATTAGTATACTATATTCCTCTTACATAATTACCATACATGTCTATATTCATACCTATAATTAACCAATTGTCTAATATATAATGAAGCATATCTTTATTATCTGTCTATTATCTATATTGTCTATGTATATACATATACTATAAGTCTAGTTCATATAACCTATAATTACCTACATTGTCTATTAATATACCTAATTGTTAATACTATACTGTACCTCCATGTCTAAATCATATGTCTATATATATATCTTGTCTTTTCTACCTAATTACCTACATGTCTATTATACTAATTACACCTAGCTCTTACCAATGTCTTAATATATACCGTAGCTTATATTACCTATACTACATTGTCATTTATAACACATATATGTCTTTATATACCTCTATTACTAATGTCTATTATATACCTCTAATACCTACATTGTCTATTATATACTAGATTGTCTATTATATACCTATAATGTCTATTATATACCTAGAATACCTACCATTGTCTATCTAATATTACCTATAGTCGCTAGTATATACCTATATAATGTATACTTTAATACTACCTGTCTATTATTACTTGATATATTTATACCTTATTCGATTATATTACTATACTTGGATGTCTATTATATACCTATAATTACCTTACATGTCTATTTATACCTATAATTACATTCTATTATATACCTTTGCTATTTCGATAATGTCTTATTATATACCTATAATTCCTCTACATTGTCTATTACCTAATATCATATTAGATAAGTTATAATTATACCTAATTGTCCTATATATACCTATAGGGCTATGATCTTTATTACATAATTGATCTGCTTATACCTATTGCCCTATTAGAGACCTATAGCTATTATACCTATTACCGTACATTTGTCGATATCACCTCATTATGTTCTATTATATACCTATAATGTCTATATATACCATAATGTACCTCATTGTACCTAGAAATGACCTACTATTGTCTAATTTTTATACCTATCACTGTCTATTATATATCCTAGAATTACCTACATTGTCTATTATATTACCTATATATCTATCATTATTCTTACCGTATATTGTGATATATCCTATAATTACCTAATCCTATTCGAGTACCTATAAGTACCCATTTTCTATTATATATTACCTATATTGTCTATTAACTATTCTATGATTACCATACATTCTTCATTGTCATATAAATCTACCTAACATTTTCTATTATATACCTTCTATAATACTTAATGTCTATTATAATACCTCATAATTACCACCAATTGATATTCATGCTATATATACCTAATTCTATTGAACCTGAATACTAGTCTATTATATCCTATATTGCATAAACTATTCTAATTATATAACCTATAATACCTACATTGTCCTTTATACCTACTATTGTCTATTATCTAATACATAATGTCTATTATATATCTATAATTACCGACATTGTCTAGTTATACTTATAATTACCTACAATTGTCTTATTATACCTATATTGGCTATTAATACTATAATTACCTACATTGTCTATTATATACTATAGTACTGTCTATTATATACCTATATGTCTATTATATACCTATAATTACATAATGTTCTAACCAATTGGTCTATTATAGACCTAGGACATTATACCCTACTGTTAATTATTTACACTTAATGTCTATTATATACCTATAATTTATATATACCTATAATTACCTACATTGTCTATTATATACCTATAATGTCTATTATATACTTATAATTCCTATTGTTATATACCTATAATTACTACATTGTCTATATATACCTATATTTCCCTATTATATCCTATATGTCTATCTATTGACCTATAATTACTCACATTGTCTAATACTTGTAATATATACCTATAATGTCAGATTGATACTAAGTTACTACATTGTCTATTTACTACTACTAGATCCTTATGTCTATTATATACCTTACCATTCTATTATTAACCTTACCTATATTTCTATTATATCTTAGCTCTTATATACCTATAATTACTATTGGACTCTAATTGATCATATATCTCTATTATTATACCTATATTACCTATACATTGACTCCTATTTCGTATTATATACCTATAATTACTACATTCTTTATACGAATTGTATTAGAACCGTAAGTTATTAATACTATATACCTCTTCATTCTAATGTCTATTATACTTACTATTATTCCTACCTACATTGTCATATATATATATTGGCATCTATAATGTCTTATTTTATAGCACCTTAATTACCTACATTTCCATTATATACCTATATTGTACTATATATAACCTATAAATGTCTATTATATACCTAATTCCTACTTGTCCCTATTACTATATGCTTTATACATATTACCTACATTGGTCTTATATATATAGCCATTATATAATGTCCCTATTATATACCTATAATTACCACCTTATTGTCTATTCTATACATATCTAATAACCTATATACCATTGTCTATTATATACCATATGTCTATTAATAACTATAATTACCTACATTGCTATTTATTACCTCGATTGGTTATTAATACCTATGATGTCGATTATAGACCTATAAGTACCCTACAATTTTGTCTCTTAATATACCTATATGTCTATTATATACTATAAGCACCGACATTGTCTATTATAGACCTATAAGTCTAATTATATACTTATAATTACCTACATGCTCGAATATATACCTATAATTACCTACATTGTCTATTATTATACCGATATTTGTCTATTATAACCTATGATGTCGATGTATACCTATAATTACCTACATTGTCTATTATATACTATAAGTCTATTATATACCTATAATTACATACATTGTTATTATATACCTATATAGTCTACTATATACCTTTTAATGTCTATTATCTACATATAATTACACTACTGAATTGTCTATTATATACCTATATTGTCTATTATATACCTAGTGATGTCATTATATTACCTATAATTACCTACATTGTTCTATTATATACCTATAATGTTATTATATCCTAAATACCTACATTGTTATATAACCTATATGGTGATATACCTATAATTACCTACATTGTCTATTATATACCTATATTGTTTATATACCTATAATTACCTACATTGTCTATTATATACCTATTATTAATGTCTTGATATACCATAATTACCACAGTGTTCATTATATACTATATTGTCTATATATAACTATAAAGTCTATTATATACCTATAATGCTACATGTCTATTATAAACTTATGATGTCTATTATCTACCTATAATTACCTCATGCGTATTATATACCTTCTCTTTGTCTATTCTATAATAATGGATATTAATACCTATAATTATCCTATATTGTCTATTTAATACCTATAATTGTCTATTATATACCTATAATTACCTATATTGTCTATTATATACCTATATTGTCTATTATATACCTTATAATACATACATTGTTATGATATAACTATATTGTCTACGATATACCTATAATGTCTAATTACTATACCTATTAATTACATACAGGGTCTATTATACCTACATTGTATATAATACCTATATTGTCTAGTAATACCTATAATATATATTATATACATAATTCCTACATTGTCTATGATTAATAGCACCATCAGAGGACCACTGTGTGCCATGCTACCCATAATCATGCCATAAAGCACCACCAGAGTAACCCACTGATGTGCCACGCTACCCATAATCCTTCCATAAAGAACCAGCGAGTAACACTGGGCCATGCTAACCATAATCTTCCATAAAGCACCATAAGAGTAACCCACTGGGTGCCAGCTACCCATAAGCCTTCCATAAAAAGGCACCACAGATAACCCACTGGTGCCAGTTACCTAATCTTCCATTGAAAGCACCATAGAGTAACCCACTGTGTGGCATGCTACCCATTTTTTAATCCTTCCATAAGCACCCATCAGAGTACCACTGTGTGACATGCTGCAATAATCCTTCAGTTAAAAGCAACCATTCAGAGACCACTGTGTGCCATGTACACATAATCCTTCTGTGTAAAGCCACCATCAGGTAACCACTGTGTGACATGCTACCCCAAATCCTTCCTAAAGCCACCATCAGAGTAACCCACTGTGTGCCATGCTACCCAATAATCCTCCATAAAGGCACCATCAGAGTACCCACTGGTGGCCATGCTACCCATAATCCTTCCGGTTAAAGCACCCATAAGCGACCCAATGGGTGCCATCTACCCATAATCCTTCCTAAAGCACCCCTCAGCGGTAACCCACTTGTGGCCCTGCTACCATAATCCTTCCATAAAGCACCACAGAGTAACCCCACTGTGTGGCCATGATACCCACAATCCTTCATAAAAGCACCACCAGAGACACACTGTGTGCCATGCTACCCATAATTCCTTCCATTTAAAGCACCATCAGAGTAACCCCACTGTGTTGCAATGCTACCCATATCCTTCATTAACGGCACCATCCAGAGTAACCCCACTGTGTGCCATGCGACCCCATTATCCTTCCATAAAGCACCAGAGTAACCCACTGTGTGCCAGATACCCATAATTCCTTCCATTAAAGACCATAATAGTAACCCATGTGTGCACCATTGTTACCCATAATCCTTTCCATAAAGGCACCACCAGAGGTAACCCACTGTGTGGCCATGTACCCATAAATCCTTGCCATTTAAGCACCTAAGAGTAACCACTGGTGGCCAGGTTACCCATTAATACTTAAATAAAGCACCACCAGAGTAACCCACTGTGGTGCACTGCTACCCCTGAATCCTTCCATTAAAGCACCAATCAGAGTTAACCCACGTGTGCCATGCTACCCATAATCCTTCCATAAAAGCACAATCGAGTAACCACTGTGTGCCAGGCTACCCATAAATCCTTCCGTAAGCACCACAGAGTAACCCACTGTGTGCAATGTTTACCCCCACAATGTCCTTCCCTAAAGCACCACCAGAGTAACCCACTGTGTGCCATGCTACCCATACTACTTCCTAAAGCACCATCAGAGTAACCCAACTCTGTGCCATGCTACCATAATCCTTCCATAAGCACCAGCAGAAGTAACCCACTGTGTGCCACATGCTACCCATAATCCTTCCGTAAAGCACCACCAGAGCAACCCACTGTTGTGCCGGCTACCCAAAAAACCTCAGTACATGGGGGCATCACACCTATAGGGGGGCATTACACCCATCACCACCCCATAAAGCAGTGATCTGGATAATGGGTGAAGCGGTGAGGCTAGCAATACATTATTTCCCTGTTTTCTGGATATTTGTTCCTGTATTAAGCTATGGAGGCTGCTAAATGAAGTATTGATTAATCCTCCTGTCCTGGTACCTGCAGAGGAAATTCCAAATTGACGCAGTAGCTCTACCAGGCCCAATGCCAAACCTATTTTTTAAACCTGATCAATTTGAGGGGTAACTAGGAGTGGACTGATTGGCTAGACAATTTGACTTGGCAGCCACACAGTAATGGTGGGATGGAAGATGCTAGCTTGCAAGTCCGTAGCCGTTTGTTTAGTGGTAAAGCCAGGCAGGTTTTAACAAGGATTTAGGCCAAAAACTGCTGTGATTTTTTCTGAGTTGTGCCTGCATTTTTTCAAATCATGGAATAGCGGCCAATACTGAAATAAAAAAGCAGTTATAATTATTAATAATCGACTTGAAGCAATTTTTTTTTAAATTAGATATGTTATAAGAGTCTAGAAAGGAAAAATCAATTTCTTTAGGTAAACTGGGATATGAGAAATGTTTTTGGGTATGTTAGATTATTAGGGCAATGTTATTTAACTAGAAGAAAAGTGAAAGTTTAAGTAATAACTTTGAATTTGGTGATAGACCGCATTTGGAACGGGATTTGTGTGTTTGTGCTGCAGATTTTAAAACTCATTGTAGTTTTTTTACTTACCTGTAAAATATTGTCACATGCCTTAAAGGTAGGTCAGTTGGTGTGTGTGTCTTTTCCTATCGGTTGGGGGATAAAATACTAACTTTTTGATGATTTGTCGAAAATTGGTGTTTTTTGACTTTAGTTACCCTTTAAATATGACGCTATGAAAATGGAAGTTCGGTCAGTAGGGTGTGTGTACAACTGGTGTCGGTTGGGTGTTAAAAAAAAAAATTGAGAATGTAAAAATTTGTTTTTCTTTTTTTAACTTTAGTACCCTTTTAAGTATGGCTGCAAACAGTAATGGAGAAGTAGATCAGTAGTGTTTGTGTACTGGGTTGGTGTGAGGGGGATGTTTTTTTTTGTTTACAAACCATAAAAATCTTTTATTGAGGATAAATCTAAATTAGTTTGGTTTTTTTTACTTTAGTTACCATTTAAATATGGCATGCCACAGTAATGGATAAGTAGATCCAATAGGTGGGTTGTACCTGGGTTACGGTTGAGGGGGTATGTCTTTTTGTGTTTACAACCCATTTAAAACATCTTTTATTGAGGATAAACTAAAATTAGGTTTTTTTTTTACTTTAGTTACCCTTAAGTATGCGCCACAGTAATGGATAAGTAGATCAGTAGGTGTGTTGGACCTGGGGTCTGGTTGAGGGGGGTGTCTTTTTTCGTTTTATAACCATATAAAACTATCTTTATTAGAATAAATCAATAGGTTTTTTACTTTAGTTACCCTTAGGAGGGGCCACAGTAGGATAGGTTAGATCAGTAGGCCTGTGTGTACTGTGTTCTGGTTGAGGGTGGTATGTCTTTTTTGTGTTTATAACCATAAAATATCTTTTATGAGGATAAATCTAAATTAGTTTTTTTACTTTAGTTACCTTTAAATAGGCTGCCACAGTAAGTAATGGATAAGTAGAAGCAGTAGGTGGTGTACCTGGGTCTGGTGAGGTGGGTGTGTTTTTTTGTGTTTATAACCATAAACTAATCGGTATTGGGGATCTAAATATAAATAGTTTTTGGACTTAGTTACCCTTTACGTATGGCGGCCCACAGTTAATGGATTAAGTAGAGTAGTAGGTGTGTGTACCGGGGTCTGGTTGAGGGTGGGTATGTCTTTTTTGTGTTTATAACCATAAAAACTACTTGTATTGGGGATTAAAATCTAACTAGTTTTTTTTACTTAGTTACCTTTCGTAGGCTCCAAGTAATGGATAAGTAGATCAGTAGGTGTTGTACCGGGTCTGGTGGAGGGGGTGTGTCTTTTGGTTGATAACCATAAAACTCTCTTTTATTGGGATGATAAATCTAAAATTAGTTTTTTTTTACTTTAGTACCACTTTCAGTATGGCGCCACAGTAATGGAGATAAATAAGTAGATCAGTAGGGGTGTACCTGGGTTCTGGGTTGAGGGGGGGGGTGTCTTTTTGTTTTTATTAACATTAAAACTTATCTTTTATGTAGAATAAATCTAATTAGTTTTTTTACTTTAGACCCTTTAAGTATGCTGCCACAGTAATGGATAAGTAGATAAGTAGGTGATGTGTACCTGGGTCGGTTGAGGGGGGCGAGTCTTTTTGTGTTTATAACCATAAAACTATCCTTTATTTGAGGATAAATCTAAATGTTTTTTTTACTTTGTTACCCTTCTTTTAAGGATGGCTGCCACGAGTAAGGATACGTAGATCAAGTAGGGTGTGTACCTGGGTCTGGTTGAGGGGGTTAGTTTTTTGTGGTTTAACATAAACTATCTTTTATTGAGGATAAATCTAAAATTAGTTTTTTTTTACTTTAGTTACCCTTTCAGTATGGCGTGCAACAGTAATGGATATAAGTAGATCAGGAGGTGGTTTGGCCCTGGGCTGGTTGAGGGGTATGTCTTTTTTGTGTTTACAAACCATAAAAACTATCTTTTATTGAGGATAAATCTAAATTAGTTTTTTTTTACTTTAGGTTACCTCTTTAAGGATGGCTTTGCCACAGTAATTGGATAAGTAGATCAGTAGGTCGTGGCGTACTGGGTCTGGTTTGAGGGGGGGTATGTCTTTTTTGTGTTTATAACCATAAAACTATCCTTTTTATTGAGATAAATTAAATACGTTTTTTTTTACTTTAGTTACCTTGTCCGTATGGCTGACACAGTAATGGATAAGTAGAGCAGAGGTTGGTACCTGGGGTATGGTTGAAGGGGGTGTGTATCTTTTTTGTTTTTATTAACCATAAGGGCACGGACACACTGCAATTGAAACGAATCACATGCGATTTCATGTGAGATTTTGTTGCGTTTGCGCATGACGTTTTTTGATAATTAGTGAAAAGCATGTGCTTACTCTTTAAAATGCGAATGCAATCGCAACATGCACAGAAAACTGGCGTTTTTCGGTATGAGTTGCCTGCGTTTCAATGATATGAAAAAACACAAACGCCAAAACAAAAAGCCTAGGCCCTAAAACTACTTTTATTAGGATTAAATCTAAATAGTTTTTTGTTTATTTACCCTTAGGTAAGGCTCCACAGTAATGGAAGGTAGGTCAGTGGTGGCGTGTGTGTACACGTGTGAAGGTTGGGTGATGGTGTTTTTTGAATGTATGACTATATAACTAAACTTTCATTGATAATTGATCAAAATTAGTTTAGACTATACTTACCCTTAAAAGTATGGCTTCCATGGGAATGGAAAGGTAGGTTCAGTAGGTGGGGTACCTGCGTCTGTGTGGGGGGTGGGGGTATCCACCATTTTGTATTATGACCAATGAAAAAAACTGTTTTGAAAATCCACATTTGAGGAGTGTGTACCATTATAGTCTAGGGGAAAATGTCCGTAAATTAGCCGATAAACGCCGTAACGCTTGCCGCGGATTCCTTAGCTAGAAGATTGCCACCACTTCTCCTGATAGGCCCCGCACATTCGTACCGAATTCATGTCTCTAGCTCGAAAACTGTGGAGGAGATACGGGTCAAAAAAGCGGAAGAAAAGAAATAGAAAGAACAGGAATTTGGCTTTTTCAAGGCCAGATGAATAAATGATGCGTGAGGTCCTATGTTATTAACATATGCTGTGAAGGTACTTATGTTATTAACATGATGCTGTGAGGGACTTCTGTTATAATATATGAGGTACATCACCAGCTGATGAATACTCTAAAAAGAATTACCCAGCATGTTCACACTCAGTGTGGCAGCATTGGCTGGGTCTACTCTCAGACCTGCGGGATTATTCTATTGGTTCCTCTGGGACTCTGGGGGAATGTCTGAGTAACAGTTTTAAATAATATACCCGTGTAAAAAGAAAAGGCAACATCCTATGAGAAATTGTTGCTCACGTTATGTATTAAATTACATCTATACAATAATCCCGGTTGTTGCTTAGTTGCAAACAAGAGAGATAGTGAATGGTATCCTCTTATAGTTGCACAAACACCAACCCTTTTTTCTGTACAGGTTGGCACCCTCTGTCATGTAGGAACAGTGAAGCGCACATAATACTGTAAAGATCATACATGTGGACAGGGACGTTTGCATTATGAGCCTTTCTATTATAGCTAAACACCTACAAGATGGACTGGTGCACTTACTGGTGGGCACGGGACGTTTGCAGTTACTGGCATATCCTAGTATAGCTTTAACACTACAAATGACATAACTGCTGGCTGCCAACTTTACATTGGGGCCGGGACGTTTGCATTACTGAGCCCATTCATATATAGCTTACCAGAGCCTACAAATGCGACTTGGCATGCCATCCACTTACCATGTGCTTCGACGCTCTTCTATAGACAAGGTACTAGAACTGCAGCAGTAAATACCCTTCTCTAAACCCTGTATCATTATAGTTAAAAGGAAAACCAATGCACCAAAACACATGTCAGCCCATATTCATTATGAGGCCCAAACAAGGCACAGACGGTTCGCCCAATATGCTCCTAGCCCGATGGCACCTCACGGGACCAGCCACCTTATTTCCAGATATGTATATATTTAATTTTTTTTTTGACGCGCAATAGAGAGATGGCGCGTGGTGGTTGATAACCTGTGAATCAGATCAATACCAACAAGCATTGAATCCAAACGCCTATTTAAAAGCCATCATCGATCGAGGTGGATTTAACCTGGTTGCAGTCAGAAAAAATCCTTGGACAGAGAGTGAACATTTCTGGGGATCAGAACAGGAATTGTACTGGATTTAAAGAGAAATAATTGCATCGAGGTAAACCACTTCCCAAAAAACCCCACAGCAACAGGTCTATAGATCTGTTAAGTGTCTGCTTACCTGTTATGATTCTTTTGGTTACAACTGTCAATCGGTGAAAGCCGTAACAAGGCATAAGCCAATCGACGGTTTCTTATCTGGATAAGTAGAAGCAGATGTGATTGGCATTGTAGTATATCCTGATATCTAACCAATTGGAGAGGGATGGCTTTCAGTCACATGGCACGTTGACATTTCACATTATAAGGACAGAGTACAGCCCGGGGAACCCTGACCGACTACACGGCCAGGGACGGGAGGCATGCGACAGGGCGGGGTAAGTGTCTTTACCTTCTCTCAGCTGGTTGTTTTTAATTGAAGTACGGAAAGGTATACAAAGCTCCCGTCACTAAACTAATGGCCCAACAAATTAGTTTTTTAGTGGAGATACCTTTAAAGGGGAACTTGGCTCCAAACAAGCTGGTTTAAATGAAGGCCAGTTTCCTACCGTAAAACGAGGACATCAACCACCCTCTCTACGTGCTCAACCAGCACTGGAGATGTATACAGAAAGATCTGACAAGAAAGTTAAAATGGGTGGGAGGCTGACATGTGACATTCTTAAGGTGTTTGCATGCACAGCGCGGCGAGCATCAGCCTCAGGGCTCCCCAGTGGGTGAGGGAGACAGGAAGTCCCTCCTCATCTCTGCTGTGTGAAGTCCGGACACCAGCCGGTAAGGGAATACAGCCCTTCTCTTCACTGGTGAAAACAGCCTCTTCAGGCAGAGATCGCACTCTGCCTGAAATGAAAAGGCTGTTTTCACAGAGTTTTCGGGGGGGTCAGGTGCCCACGGCACCGCACACGTGGGCGGGCCACATTGGACGTAAGGGAAATGGGCCAAGGGGGGCTGCAACTGAAGGACCAGGGGTGGATGCAAAGAGGGAGGAGACACAGGGCAGATGACCTGACAGGTTCAGAGCCGGAAGTGCAGGGGACTGGTGATGCGCGGCATCTCACAACAAGAGAAAGTAAATCTATTCAAAATATGCAACATAAACAATGAGAAAAAAATTGCACAATTCTCCGGATGAGCCCCCCCATTCTTCAATTCCACTACAGTCCTTTGAGCACAGTCCCTTAGGGATGGGGTCGTAATGTATACACCGCACGATTGCCTGAACACATGCGTGTATGTGTGTTTGTAGTGTATAGATGCACTGTTTTGTGTTACTTTCTTATTACTTTATCCGGTTTTTAAATTCAAAAAATTTTTTACCTACGATTTTCAGACCCCATTTCCCTGCACATCTTGGGGGTTTACAAAGGGGTCTTGTAGCCCGTGCAGAGAAGAAGAGTCTGGGACCTGTGTCGAACCTAACATTGGACAATCCTCTTTTCTTCACAACACTGCCCAAAGGAATCATGAGCCCGGAATAATGCCGATGATGTGACGCAGCATCGCTGTGACGGACTTGCATGCCGATCCGTTCGGCCACAACGGTGCACAGTAGCACGCCATAGAACACACGCACGCCCCGGAGACGAGGGGAACGGAATAACGATCAGGAGAGGGGCAAGTTGATCGCGGCATACTACAGCGCAGAATAGAGCGAGCAGCGGAGAGTGTGTGACAGCACACGTATGTGAGTAATTGGGGCGCCATCTGCCCCCCCCCCACCCACTAGGATCACCCCCAGCGTGCCAGGAACTACGCCTCAATAGAATCACGAGACAGGAATTACGAGCCAGGAATTACCGACCCAATAGGAAAAAGGGACCGACACCAGCCATAAGCCAATGTGCAAACTACAAATGATACGTTAGTGAAAAGTTGTTTTTTATCTTTATGTTCATACAAAAGAGGTTCTGTCCACAGTACTGTGGTTACTTCACAACTTGGCTCCCGGAAACAGCTTCCCAGGCAAAAAGGTTGGTCGCGGAGTAGATCTCGAATAGAAAAGGAAAGGGGGGGTGGGGGGGATCCAACAAACAGAAAGAAAAAACCCAACACCAGAGTTGGGAAAGCACAAAGAAAATATACAAAACCAAGATTTAATGAAAGTTAGAAATAAGTGAAGTGAAGTCAGCAAACCAATTATAAATGTAAACTTTCCTGAGGGGAGCTTGGGATTCGTATTTAAAAGTCAGCAGCATCAAGGAAACCGGCGGTCCGGCTGTGTATACTGGGAACTGACGCCATCTGTCTCTGCCAGGGGTAAGGGACGTGAGAGCCACCAGCACAGCAGTAACTAGGCCAAAGGGGATCGACTTTCTAAATGGGAACATCCATAGCTCTTGGTCATATAGCCATACTGGCCCATCACGGTTACAGGTTCCCAGTAAAGGTGGGTTACATGATAGTCTACGGTACGGAATACTAACATTCCAATCACACCCACAACACCCGTGGGTACAGGCCAAAACACCATGTACAGGGTTGACCACTCCTGTCTCCTATCCCCCAGACGCGGAGGCGGGCTAAGTTTCCAAGTCAGGACCATTTGATACCCAGGAGGTGATATGAAGCACAATGGGGGGGAGGGTTTTCTTCGTTGATCACTCACTTTAACAAGTGACGCGGCGCGGGGGGTATCATTGAACCGCGGGGGGCTGCCGTGATTCTAGGACAGGTTTACGGGCGCTCAGTGGAAAAATATTTTCACATTAGTCCCAATGACAGGTGACCCCATAGAGATCTCGTAAATAAAATAAGAGACTTGGCGAGTAATTTTGGATTTTAAAAAAGTACAGTAACAGGCAGCCATGCAGTGTGGTATGTACAGGAGCCTCAGATAAGCATGGTACGAGGCGGATACAAGACTGCCCTGATACGGGGAAGTTTAGTCATCATCTCCGGGTAACCACCTAACCTAAAGGGCCATGGCCTCATCCTTCCCCAACTACTGAATATGTAATACGATGACCTATTAATATCACAGACATATGAAATAAGGATCCCGATGGGCATGATCAATCACCATGCAAACTAAAAGGGAATCATGTATGGCTGCCCAGTAGTGAGAAAGAGCGTGAAAATCCTTACCATTTTAAACATGTTAACAGGTTGTCTGGGGTGTCTAGGATACAGGCACCGTTCCTTAACCTGATACATTCCACTTACTTACACACAATGATACATAGTACAAAAGTGCGGTCCACTGGCCTTTATTGCCCTTCTATTGGTACGGGCTCACAGTAAATCAATTAACGATAATAGATTTCAGCAGTAAGGAAAAGTTTGGCTTATAATCCACCTGGTCCTTGATTTATAAACTCAGATCACACCAAAGGTACCAGGATGTCATAGCATCAATTGGAGGCCCTGGCAGACTGCACAACACCCTGTCCATTACTCACCTCCAGTCAGGGTTAGGTCTAGACCTCAATGCATGAGGAGAGTTAAAGTAACGGGGGAAAGAAAGACAGAAACGGGGAAGAAAGAAAAGAAGAAAGAAAAGAACGGCTCGAAGTTTGAAGGATCAATTTGACTATTAAAAGGACAGTTTATCCCATAAAACTAATTATTATAGTAAATTTATATAAAATAAAGTTCATTCTCCATCCTTATGTGGGAAGGACCTGGTCTGTCCCTTCCAGCCCTTACGCATGCCACACTGGGTGGAACAGGGATCACCACTGTCTGTCTGATTGGGGATTGAGCGGCCTGTAGGTATGCAAGGACACATTACAGGATGATACTTTGACAGGGTTTGCACCGGTCCAGGCTACAGTTCCCTTTAGACGATTATCTCCCTAATGTCATTAGAAATGTGCAAACTTTGACACTAACTAACCAAAATACACTATAGATTATAGACATCACTATGACACCACTATGGATTATAGACCTCACTATATATTATAGACATCACTATAGATTATAGACACCACTATGGATTATAGACATCACTATGACACCACTATGGATTATAGACATCACTATAGATTATCACTATAGATTATAGACATCACTATGACACCACTATGGATTATAGACATCACTATAGATTATAGACATCACTATGACACCATTATGGATTATAGACCTCACTGTATATTATAGACATCACTATAGATTATAGACACCACTATGGATTATAGACATTACTATGACACCACTATAGATTATAGACATCACTATAGATTATAGACATGTCTATGACATCACTATATACTACAGACATCACCATGACATCACTATAGGTTATAGACATCACTATATATTATAGACATCATTATGACTCCACTATGGATTATAGACATCACTATAACACCACTATAGATTATAGACATCACTATCTCTGTATATTTGTTCTCTGTATTAAGCTATGGAGGCTGCTACTGATAGTATTGATTTAAATCCTCCTGTCCTGGTACCTGCAGATGAAATTCCCCAATTAGACTCAGTAGCTCTACCAGGCCCAATTGCCAAACCTATTTTTAAACCTGATCCATTTGATGGGGTAACTAGGGAGTGGACTGATTGGCTAGAACAATTTGAATTGGCAGCCACTATTAATGGTTGGGATGAAGATGCTCGCTTGCAAGTCCTTAGCCTTTTGTTTAGTGGTAAAGCCAGGCAGGTATACCAAGGATTTAGGCCAAACTGCTGTGATTTTTCTGCATGTGTGCTTGCATTTTTTCCAAATCATTCGAATCGCGGCAATACTGAAATAAAAAGCAGTTATTACTTATTAATAATCGCTCTGAAGCAATTTTTTTTTCAATTAGATCTGTATAAGAGTATATAAAGGAAAAATCAATTTCTTTAGGTAAACTGGGAATGAGAAATGTTTTTTGTATGTTAGATTATTAGGGCAATGCTATTCTAACTAGAAAGGGAAAGTTTAAGTATAAACTTTGAATTTGGCTTGATAGACCGCATTTTGGAAGGGAATTTGTGTGTTTGTGCTGCAGATTTTAAAACTCATTGTTGTTTTTTTACTTACCCTGTAAATATGTCACATGCATTAAAGGTAGGTCAGTTGGTGTGTGTGTATTTTCATATCAGGTTGGGGGATAAAATACTAACTTTTTTGATGATTTGTCAAAATGTGTTTTTTTACTTTAGTTACCCTTTAAATATGACTGCTATGAAAATGGAAGTTTCGGTCAGTAGGTGTGTGTACACCTGTGTCGGGTTGGGTGTTAAAAAAAAACTTTTGAGGATTGGTCAAAATTTGTTTTTCTTTTTATTTTACTTTAGTTACCCTTTAAGTATGGCTGCAACAGTAATGGATAAGTAGATCAGTAGGTGTGTGTACCTGGGTCTGGTTGAGGGGGTATGTCTTTTTTGTGTTTACAACCATAAAACTATCTTTTATTGAGGATAAATCTAAATTAGTTTTGTTTGTTTTTACTTTAGTTACCCTTTAAATATGGCTGCCACAGTAATGGATAAGTAGATCAGTAGGTGTGTGTACCTGGGTCTGGTTGAGGGGGTATGTCTTTTTTGTGTTTATAACCATAAAACTATCTTTTATTGAGGATAAATCTAAATTTGTTTTTTTGACTTTAGTTACCCTTTAAGTATGGCTGCCACAGTAATGGATAAGTAGATCAGTAGGTGTGTGTACCTGGGTCTGGTTGAGGGGGTGTGTCTTTTTTGTTTTTATAACCATAAGGGCACGGCCACACTGCAATGCAAACGGAATCACATGCGATTTCATGTGCGATTTTGTTGCGTTTGCGCATGCGTTTTTTGATTAATTAGTGAAAAACGCATGTGATTACTATTTAAAATGCGGAATGCAAATCGCAATGCACCGAAAACTGGCGTTTTTCGGTGCGTTGCCGCGTTTTCAATGATATGAAAAAACACAAACGCAAAAAAAGGCCTAGCCCTAAAACTATCTTTTATTGAGGATAAATCTAAATTAGTTTTTTTGATTTTATTTACCCTTTAGGTAAGGCTGCCACAGTAATGGAAGGGTAGGTCAGTAGGTGTGTGTACCCGTGTGAGGTTGGGTGTATGTGTTTTTGCATGTATGACTATATAACTAACTTTCATTGATAATTGATCAAAATTAGTTTTTTGACTATACTTACCCTTAAAGTATGGCTTCCATGGGAATGGAAAGGTAGGTCAGTAGGTGGGTGTACCTGGGTCTGTGTGGGGGGTTGGGGGTATCACCATTTGTATTTATGACCATGAAAAAAACTGTTTTGAAATATCCACATTTGAGGATTGTTACCATTATAGTCTATGGGAAAAAATGTCCGTAAATTAGCCGATAACGCCGTAACGCTTCCGCGGATTCCTTAGCTAGAAGATTGCACACTTCTCCTATATGCCCCGCACGTCTGTACCGAATTTCATGTCTCTAGCTCGAAAACTGTGGGAGGAGATACGGTCCAAAAAAGCGGAAGAAAAAGAAATAGAAAGAACAGGAATTTGGCTTTTTCAAGCCAAATGAATAACATGATGCTGTGAGGTACCTTCTGTTATTAACATGATGCTGTGAGGTACCTTCTGTTATTAACATGATGCTGTGAGGTACCTTCTGTTATAATATATGAGGTACCATCACCACTTGATGAATACTAAAAAGAATTACCCTAGCATGTTTCACACAGTGTGGCAGCATTGTCTGGGTCTACTCTCAGACCTGCCGGATTATCCTATTTGGTTCCTCTGGACTCTGGTGACTGTCTGAGTAACAGTTTTAAATAAATATACCCGTGTAAAAAAGAAAGGCAAATCCTATGAGAAATTGTTGCTCCACCGTTATTATTAAATTACCATCTATACAATAATCCCGGTTGCTTTAGTGTGCACAGAGATAGTGAATTGGTATCCTCTTATAGTTGCACAACACCAACCCTTTTTTCTGTACTTGGCACCCTCTGTCATATATGGAACATTAAAGAACACTATTACTAAAGATAATTACATGTGGACAGGGACGTTTGCATTACTGAGCATTCTATTATAGCTAAACACCTACAAATGGACTTGGCTGCACCTTTACATGTGGGCAGGGACGTTTGCATTACTGAGCATTCTATTATAGCTTAACACCTACAAATGGACTTGGCTGCACCTTTACATGTGGCGACTCTCTAGACAATGTTAGAACTGCAGTAAATACCCTTCTCTAAACCCTGTATCATTTATAGTTAAAAGGAAAAACACTGCACAACCATGATCCCCATTTCCTTATTAGGCCAAAACAAGAGCAGACGTTTCCCAATATCTCCTACCCGACTGGCCCTCCTTATTTCCAGATATGTATATATTTAATATGACCACTAGATGGCGCGTGGTGCTTGATAACCTGTGAATCAGATCCCTACCCAACAATGAATCCAAGCTTATTAAAGCATCATCGATCCGGTGGATTTACCTGTTTGCAGTCAGTAAAATCCTTGGACCAGAGAGTTTGAACATTTCCTTGGGGATCAGAACATGGAATGTACTGGGATTTAAAGAGAAATTGCATGTAGGTAAACCACTTCCCAAACCCCAACAGCCACAGGTCTATAAGATCTGTAAGTTCTGTTACCTGTTTCTGCTTCTTTTGGTTAACAACTGTCATGGACGTAACAATGACATCACAGCCAATGACGGTTTCTTATCTGGATTAAGTAGAAGCAGATGTGTTTGGCATTGTAGTATATCCTGATATCTAACCAATTGGATAGGATGGCTTTCAGTCACATGGCAAGTTATTTCACATTATAAGACAGAGTCCGTCGGGACCTGACAGACTACACGCCAGGGGAGCGAGCGGGTAAGTTCTTTACCTTCTCTCCTGGTTGTTTTTAATTGAAGTACGGAAGGTAATACACAGCTCCTTCAATAAAACTAATTGGCCCAACTTTAGTTTTTTAGTGGAGATACCCTTTAAAGGGGAACTGTGGTCTCCAAACAAGCTGAGTTTAAATGAAAGGCCAGTTTCCTACCTTTAAAACGAGACATCAACCACCTCTCTACGTGCTCCACAGCCTGAGATATACAGAAATGACTGACCAGAAAGTTAATGGGTGGGAGGCTGACATGTGACATTCCTAAGGTGTTTCCTGCACAGTGCCGCCGGCGAGCACAGCCTCAGACTCCCTCAGTGTGTGAGGGAGACAGGAAGTCCCTCCTCCTCTCTGCTGTGTGAAGTCCTGACACAGACGGTAAGGGAATCTACAGCCCTTCTCTTTCACTGTGTGAAAACAGCCTCTTCAGGCAGAGATCTCACTCTGCCTGAAAAGGCTGTTTCCACAGAGTTTTCGGGGGGGTCAGAGTGGCCCACGGCACCCGCAAGTGGGCGGGCCACATTGGACTGTAAGGGAATGGGCCAAGGGGGGGCCTGCAACTGAAGGGACCAGGGTGGCTGCAAAGAGGAGGAGACACAGGGCAGATTGACTGACAGGTTTCAGAGCAGGAAGTGCAGGGGACCTGGTGATGCTGCGGCCATATCACACAAAAATGTAAATATCTTCAAAACTATGCAAAATAAACAATGAAAATAAATTGCAAAAATTCTCAGGAGAGCAATTCCTATCAATTTACCTAAAGTCATTTTTGGACCACAGTTCCCCTTTAAGGATTGTGGGTCGTTCCATGTTATACACCGAAAGATTTGCCTGATCACCTGGTGTGTGTGTTGTATTGATATTAGATGCAACTTGTTTGTTTACCTTTCTATAATTACTTTATACGGTTTAAAACATTTTTACCTACGATTTTCAGACCCATTTCCCTGCACATCTCTGGGGTTTACAAAGGGGTCTTGTACCCAGTTGGCAGAGATAAGAAGAGCTCTTGGGAAATGGTGTCTGAACCTAAATTGGACAATTCATTCTTTTATTCACAACTACCTGCCCAATAGGAATCACGAGCCAGGAATTATTGCCCAATAGGAATCACGAGCCAGGAATTATTGCCCAATAGGAATCACGAGCCAGGAATAATTGCCCAATAGGAATCACGAGCCAGGAATTACCGCCCAATAGGAATCACGAGACAGGAATTACTGCCCAATAGGAATCACGAGACAGGAATTACCTCCCAATAGGAAAGACCGACACAGCCATAAGCCAATGTGCACAAAATGATACGTTTATTGAAAGTTTGTTTTTTTATTCTTTATTTTCATACAAAAGAAGTTTCTGTACACAGTACTGTGTTTACTTCCACAACTTCTCCCAGGAAACGTTCCCAGGAAAAATATCAAATAAAAAGGAAAGGGGGGGGGGGATCCAACAAACAGAAAAACCCAACACACAAGCACAAAGAAAATAAAAACCAGATTAACTGAAAAGCTTTAGAAATAAGTGAAGTGACGTCAGCAACCAATAAATGTAACTTCTCCCTGAGGAGCTTCGGATAAAAGCAGCAGCATCAAGGAAACCGGGTCCGCTGTGTATACTGGGAACTGCGCCACTGTCTCCCCCCAGTGGTGTAACGTGGGAGAGCAACCAGCACAGCAGTAATAGGCAAAGGGGATTAGACTTCTATCAATGGGAACATCCCTAGCTCTTGGTCATATAGCCATACATGGCCCATCACGGTTACATGTTCCCAGTAAAGGTGGGTTACATGCTAGTCTACGGTAACGGCTACTAACATTCCATCCACACCAAACAACCTTGGCGAAAACACCATGTAACAGGGTTGGACACTCCTTCCTCTCCCCAGCCTGGGCTAATTCCAAGTCAAGACCCTTCTGATACCCAGGAGGTGAATGAGCCAATGGGGGGGGAGGTTTCTTCGTGTGATCACTCACCTTTCACAAGCTGACGAGGCGCCTGGGGGTCTTCATTCACCGGGGCCGTTGTATCTAGACAGGTTTACAGGGCGCTCAGTGGAAATATTTTCACATTAGTCCCAATGACCGTGACCCATAGAGATCTCGTAAAATAAGAGACTTCTGGGTAATTTTGATTAAAAGTACAAGTAAACAAGGGCAGGCCATGCAGTGTGGTATGTACAGGAGCCTCAGATAAGCATGTGTACATGGCTGATACATAGACTTGCCCCTGATACTGGGAAAGTGGTCATCATCTCCGGGTAACCCACCTAACCTAAAGGGCCAGGCCTCCATCTCCTTCCCCACCCTACTGAATATAAAATGACTATTCCTATCACAGAAATAAGGATCCGATGGGCTGTCAACAGCCATGCAAACTAAAAGGGAATCAGTATGGCTGCTCCGGTAGGAGACCAGGCGTGAAAATCCTTAACATTTTAACATTTTAAAGGGATCTGTCCTTTTGTTATCCTTAGGATACAGGCACCGTTCTAATGACATCCCTTCCTTCTACACACAATATACATACAAAGTGCTGGTCACTCGGCCTTTATTTGCCTTCTATTGGCTGCTCACAGTAATCAACTTCCTAATAGATTTCCAGCCAAGGAAAAGTTCTGATTATAATCACCTGTGTCCTTATTTAACCTCATACCCCAAAGCTACCCAGGCTGTATAGCACCACTTGGAGGCTCCTGGCAGTACTGCAACATCCTGTCCATTACAACCCTCCAGTCAGGGTTAGGTCTAGACCTCAATATCATGAGAGACGTTAAATAACGGGGGAAGAAAGGAATTTAAGGCTCAATTTGACTATTAAAAGGACAGTTTATCCCATCAAACTAATATATATAAATTTATATAAAATAAAGTTCATTCTCCATTCCTTCTGTAGAGGAAAGTGACCTGTGTCTGTCCCTTCCAGCCCTACTGCATGCCACACCTTGGGTGGACCAGACACCTTGTCTGTCTGATGGGGATTTAGCAGAGCTGTAGGTATCAAGGACACATTACAGGATAACTTCTGACAGGTTGCACCTAGATCCAGGCTACAGTTCCCCTTTAGAGATTATCTCCCTAATGTCATTAGAAATGTGCAACTGTGACACTAACTACACCCAACTAGAGCCTTGTACCCCTCTCCCCCAGGCCAATCCCACCCAAGGAGAGAGATGGTACAATTTAGTTTCGTCCCATCTGAGGAGGGGGGGGGGGTAGCACAGGACCCCCAGTCTTTGGCATTACAGTACACGCGGAGGCCTATCGGTTATACAGCATTGTTATTTCCCAGGAATCCTCTGAATAATTCTCCCTTACAGACATGATTGTGCCCCCTGCTAGGTAGGATGGATTTTAACTATACCCAATTAATAGATTTAAACGGTGTTGCCTGCTATGTGGTTAGGTACCATTCCCGCGATATCAAGCGTAGCACAGCCCACCAAGCACACACACACGGGCCCCTGTTTATCTTCATCCACAACACAGAAGCTGTGCTACAAGATGGCTCCTGTCACATGGCCATGAACAGTTCAGTCTGCACAGTAACCGACTGGGACAGACAGAGACCCCCAGCCAAGCAATAATACTTTGTGCATCAGTGTATAGATTAAGAAAACATTAACACAGCTGTAGTAATGTGGAGTATTCAGGTAGTAATCTCTCTCCTTACTAACCAGGAGCAAAACCCAATACATAAATACTAAAAAGAAATCAAACGTTGCCTGCTCTGGTATCCCGTGGGATTCACCTTCTTTCCGTTTAATGTCCGACAGATCCCGTGAGCGTAATCTAGAAGTTAATGGCCACATTGTACATTAAGGTTGCATCACCTTTTATAACCAGTGCAGGCAGCAGACGCATTGCCACCCTGGGACAATCCACAGTCTGTTCACACAGGCACAAACCACCCCTGCTTGCCTCCGATGGTGCAGCCCAGTTCCTGACAGTAAATCCTCCACAGCAGGGAGCACAAAGGAGGGTGCAGGAGAACAAGACGAAGGGTCGTAATCTCTTTGGCTTGGGGGGGAATTGACATGATCCCCACCCAGAAACCTCCAACACTTGCACCGGAAGCTTAAAGAAATGTGTGAAAAAGGCAACAATAAATATGTGAGAGGCTCCGTCCGTCTAAGGCAAGTCCCTAGGAGGATCAGTCATTCTTGTTTGAAGTGTCCAAATTAACCACTTGTAGTTCAGTGAGATTACTGCTGCTAGATTGCTGTCCGATGACGGCCATCTATAGACAGGAAATAGACTGTTAGACTGAGACATGGGCTCAGACATCAGGAGGCCCATTCACCTGCACGGATTACCTGGTGAAGCTGCACTGCGGACACTGGAATCTGGACCGTGCCTGGCGGAGCGGTGAGGAAAACCTGCTGAACTCCCCCTGAGGAAGACAAGAGTCTGGTAAGACGGGAGGAATTCCTGGTGGAAGGGAACAAGGCAAAGGGCCATTTCCTACCTTGCTCTTGAGCGTGTGAAACCTGCATGGGGGGTGCGGAGGAGAATGCGTTCAGCACGGCCAGGCTCCCATCTGTCAGTCCTTGTGTGGGGGCGTACATCACCGCGTGAGGGCTAGAATACATCATGTGTCCACTGACCGTGGTGGGAACAGACGAGGTCATTATAGCCGCGGGCAGGGTCACTGGAGGGAAGAAGAGACTCTACAGTGTTCTATACAGTGAGCAGACAACTGGGGTCCAATGAATGAAATGACAGGCAGTGGATACTGGAGAGGGTCAGGGTAGCAGTCAAACTCACCTGTGCCAGTAGAGGACGTCTGGACCAGCTCTGAGCTGCTATCACTGGACGGTGAGGCTTGAGTGGCTGGATGAACCTGGATAGTCTGGACTGGTACCTGCTGAGCTACAGCTCCCCCTGCTGGAATAAGAGGAACAGCATTAAGATGAAAGCAGACAGGGATACAAATTGTATAACACATCCGTGCACGTATTAAACATTACAGGTATGGGATAAAGGGACACACGGCTTTATACAGAGGGGACTGATACGCACGGCTTTATACAGAGGGGACTGATACGCACGGCTTTATACAGAGGGGAATGATACGCACGGCTTTATACAGAGGGGAATGATACGCACGGCTTTATACAGAGGGAAGGATACGCACGGCTTTTACAGAGGGGAATGATACGCACGGCTTTATACAGAGGGGAATGATACGCAGGCTTTATACAGAGGGGAATGATACGCACGGCTTATACAGAGGGGAATGATACGCACGGCTTTATACAGAGGGGAATGTAACGCACGGCTTTATACAGGGGGAATGATTAACGCACGGCTTTATACAGAGGGGAATGATACGCACGGCTTATACAGAGGGGAATGATACGCAGGCTTTATACAGGGGAATGATACGCACGGCTTTATACAGAGGGGATGATACGCACGCTTTATACAGAGGGGAATGATACGCCGGCTTTATACAGAGGGGAATGATACAACGGCTTTATACAGAGGGGAATGATACGCAACGGCTTTATACAGAGGGGAATGATACGCAGCGGCTTTTACAGAGGGGGAATGATACGCACGGCTTTATACAGAGGGGAATGATACGCACGGCTTTATACAGAGGGAATGATACGCACGGCTTTATAAGAGGGGAATGATACGCACGGCTTTATACAGAGGGGAATGATACGCACGGCTGATACAGAGGGGAATGATACGCACGGCTTTATACAGAGGGGAATGATACGCACGGCTTTTACAGAGGGGAATGATACGCACGGCTTTATACAGAGGGGAATGATACGCACGGCTTTATACAGAGGGGAATGATACGCACGGCTTTATACAGAGGGGAATGATACGCACGGCTTTATACAGAGGGGACTGATACGCACGGCTTTATACAGAGGGGAATGATACGCACGGCTTATACAGAGGGGATGATACGCACGGCTTTAACAGGGGGATGAATACGCACGGCTTTATACAGAGGGAATGATCGCACGGCTTTATACAGAGGGGAGATACGCACGGCTTTATATCAGAGGGGAATGATACGCAACGGCTTTATACAGAGGGGATGATAAGCACGGCTTTATACAAGGGGAATGATACGCACGGCTTTATACAGAGGGGAATGATACGCACGGCTTTATACAGAGGGGAATGATACGCACGGCTTTATACAGAGGGGAATGATAGCACGCTTTATACAGAGGGGATAGATACGCACGGCTTTATACAGAGGGGATGATACGCACGGCTTTAACAGAGGGGAATGATACGCACGGCTTTTATACAGAGGGAATGATACGCACGGCTTTACAGAGGGGAATGATACGCACGGCTTTATACAGAGGGGAATGATACGCACGGCTTTATACAGAGGGGAATGATACGCACGGCTTATACGAGGGGAATGATACGCACGGCTTTATACAGAGGGGAATGATACGCACGGCTTTATACAGAGGGGAATGATACGCACGGCTTTATACAGAGGGGAATGATACGACGGCTTTATACAGAGGGAATGATACGCACGCTTTTACAGAGGGGAATGAACGCACGGCTTTATACAGAGGGGAATGATACGCACGGCTTTATACAGAGGGGAATGATACGCACGGTTATACAGAGGGGAATGATAACGCACGGCTTTATACAGAGGGGAATGATACGCACGCTTTATACAGAGGGAATGATACGCACGGCTTTATACAGAGGGAATGATACGCACGGCTTTATACAGGGGGAATGATACGCACGGCTTTTACAGAGGGGAATGATACGCACGGCTTTATACAGAGGGGAATGATACGCACGGCTTTATACAGAGGGGGATGATACGCACGGCTTTATACAGAGGGAATGATACGCACGGCTTTATACAGAGGGGAATGATACGAACGGCTTTTACAGAGGGGAATGATACGCACGGCTTTATACAGAGGGGAATGATACGCACGGCTTTTACAGAGGGGAATGATACGCACGGCTTTATACGAGGGGAATGATACGCACGGCTTTATACAGAGGGGAATGATACGCACGGCTTTATACAGAGGGGAATGATACGCACGGCTTTATACAGAGGGGAATGATACGCACGGCTTTATACAGAGGGGAATGATACGCACGGCTTTATACACGAGGGAATGATACGCACGGCTTTATACAGAGGGGAAATGATACGCACGGCTTTATACAGAGGGGAATGATACGCACGGCTTATAAAGAGGGAATGATACGCACGGCTTTATACAGAGGGGAATGATACGCACGGCTTTATACAGAGGGGAATGATACGCACGGCTTTATACAGAGGGGAATGATACACGGCTTTATACAGAGGGGAATGATACGCACGTTTATTATCGCAGAGGGGAATGATACGCACGGCTTTATACAGAGGGGAATGATACGCACGGCTTTACAGAGGGGAATGATACGCAAGCTTTATACAGAGGGAATGATACGCACGGCTTTATACAGAGGGGAATGATACGCACGGTTTATACAGAGGGGAATGATACGCACGGCTTTATACAGAGGGGAATGATACGCACGGCTTTATACAGAGGGGAATGATACGCACGGCTTTATACAGAGGGGAATGATACGCACGGCTTTATACAGAGGGGAATGATACACGGCTTTATACAGGGGGAATGATACGCACGCTTTTACAAGGGGAATGTACCACGGCTTTATACAGAGGGGAATGATACGCAAGGCTTTATACAGAGGGAATGATACGCACGGCTTTTACAGAGGGGAATGATACGCACGGCTTTATACAGAGGGGAATGATACGCACGGCTTTATACAGAGGGGAAGTACGCACGGCTTTTATACAGAGGGAATGTACACGGCTTTATACAGAGGGGATGATACGCACGGCTTTATACAGAGGGAATGATACCACGGCTTTATAGAGGGGAATGATAACGCACGGCTTTATACAGAGGGGAATGATACGCACGGCTTTATACAGAGGGGAATGATACGCACGGCTTTATACAGAGGGGAATGATACGCACGGCTTTTATAACGAGGGGAATGATACGCACGGTTTTATACAGAGGGGAATGATACGCACGGCTTTATACAGAGGGGAATGATACACGGCTTTATACAGAGGGGAATGATACGCACGGCTTTATACAGAGGGGAATGATACGCACGGCTTTATACAGAGGGGAATGATACGCACGGCTTTTACAGAGGGGAATGATACGCACGGCTCTTTATACAGAGGGGAATGTACGCACGGCTTTATACAGAGGGGAAGATACGCACGGCTTTATACAGAGGGAATGATACGCAGGCTTTATACAGAGGGGATGATACGCACGGCTGTATACAGAGGGGAATGATACGCACGGCTTTATACAGAGGGGAATGATACGCACGGCTTTATACAGAGGGGAATGATATCGCACGGCTTTATACAGAGGGGATGATACGCACGGCTTTATAACAGGGGGAATGATACGACGGCTTATACAGAGGGGAATGTACGCAGGCTTTATACAGAGGGATGATACCACGGCTTATACAGAGGGGATGAACACACGGCTTTATACAGAGGGGATGATACCACGGCTTATACAGAGGGGAATGATACACGGCTGTATACAGAGGGAATGATACGCACGGCTTTATACAGAGGGAATGATACAACGGCTTATAACAGAGGGAATGATACACGGCTTTATACAGAGGGGATGATACGCACGGCTTTATACAGAGGGGATGATAAGCACGGCTTTATACAGAGGGGACTGATACGCACGGGCTTTATACAGAGGGGAAGATACACGGTTTATTACAGAGGGGAATGATACGCACGGCTTATTATACAGAGGGGAATGATACCACGGCTTTATACAGAGGGGAATGATACACACGCTTTATACAGGGGATGATACGCACGGCTTTATACAGAGGGGAATGATACACACGGCTTTATACAGAGGGGAATGTCGCACGGCTTTATACAGAGGGGAATGATAGCACGGCTTTATACAGAGGGAATGATACACGGCTTTATTAAGAGGGAAATAACACGGCTTATACAGAGGGGAATGATACGCACGGCTTTATACAGAGGGGAATGATACGCACGGCTTTATACAGAGGGGAATGATACACGGCTTTATACAGAGGGGAATGTACACACGGCTTTATACAGAGGGGAATGATACACACGGCTTTATACAGAGGGGAATGATATACACGGCTTTATACAGAGGGGAATGATACACATGGCTTTATACAGAGGGGAATGATACGCACGGTTATACAGAGGGGATGATACGCACGGCTTTATACAGAGGGGAATGATATGCACGGCTTTATACAGAGGGAATGATACAAGGCTTTATTATACAGAGGGGATGATACACGGCTTTATACAGAGGGGAATGATACACGGCTTTATACAGAGGGGAATGATACACACGGCTTTATACAGAGGGGAATGATACGCACGGCTTTATACAGAGGGGAATAGATTCAAGAGAGAAAGATATTATTCTCCCTCTTTACAAGGCACTGGTAAGGCCTCATTTGGAATATGCGGTGCAGTTTTGGAATCCCATATACAAAAGGGACATCTGGAAATTGAGGCCAGTTCAGAGAAGGAAGGCAACTAATTATAAGGGGAATGGAGGGGCTTGAATATGCAGGCAGATTAGACAAGTTATCACTAATTAATAAGGGAATGGAGGGGCTTGACTATGCAGCAGATTAGACAAGTTATAACTAAATATATAAGGGGAATGGAGGGGCTTGAATATGCAGGCAGATTAGACAAGTATAACTAATTAATAAGGGGAATGGAGGGCTTGACTATGCGGCAGATTAGAAATTAGGGCTGTTTACATTGGAGAAGCGGCGGTTGCGTGGGGACATGATAACCTTATAAAATATATTAATGGGCCATACAATGAACTCTCTGGTGCATTGTTCACTAATAGGTCATATCAGAGGACACGTGGACATCCTTTAAGGTTGGAAGAAAAGAAGTTTCATCTTCAGGTTAGGAGAGGTTTCTTTACAGTGAGAACGGTGACACTGTGGAACTGTCTTCCAGCAGATGTGGTAATGGCAAGTTCATAATTACTGGTATTAATACATATACTGTAGTTCTGGTTGGTATGGGATACTATATATATTGAGAATTACTGGTATTATATTATATACTGTAGTTCTGGTTGGTACAGGATACTATATAATATTGAGAATTACTGGTATAATACTATACTGTAGTTCTGGTTGGTACAGGGATACTATAAATATTGAGAATTACTGGTATTAATTATATATACTGTAGTTCTGGTTGGTACAGGGATACTATATAATATTGAGAATTACTGGTATTAATTTCATATACTGTAGTTCTGGTTGGTTACAGGGATACTATATAATATTGAGAATACTGGTATTAATCATATACTGTAGTTTCTGGTTGGTACAGGATACTATATAATATTGAGAATTACTGGTATTAATTTATATACTGTAGTTCTGGTTGGTACAGGGATACTATATAATATTGAGAATTACTGGTATTAATACATATACTGTAGTTCTGGTTGGTACGGGATACTATAAATATTGAGAATTACTGGTATTAATGCTTATACTGTAGTTCTGGTTGGTACAGGGATACTATATTATATTGAGAATTACTGGATTAATACATCTACTGTAGTTCTGGTTGGTACGGGATACTATATAATATTGAGAATTACTGGTATTATACATATACTGTATTCTGGTTGGTACGGGATACTATATAAATATTGATAATTACTGGTATTAATCATCTACTTAGTTCTGGTTGTGACAGGGATACTATATAATATTGAGAAATTACTGGTATTAATACATATACTGTAGTTCTAGTTGGTACAGGGTACTATATAATATTGAGAATTACTGGTTTAATACATATACTGTAGTTCTGGTTGGTACAGGGATACTATAATATTGAGAATTACTGGTATTAATACATATACTTGTAGTTATGCTTAGTTCTGGTGGAAGGGGGATACTATATAATATTGAGAATTACTGTATTAATGCATATACTGTAGTTCTGGTTGGTACGGAGATACTATATAATATTGAGAATTACTGAGTATGTAACATATACTGTAGTTCTGGTTGGTACAGGGAACATATAATATTGAGAATTACTGGTATTAATACATATACTGTAGTCTGGTTGGTACAGGGATACATATAATATTGAGAATTACTGGTATTAATACATATACTGTAGTTCTGGTGGTAAGGGGATACTATATAATATTGAGAATTACTGGTTTAATACATATACTGTAGTTCTGGTTGGTACAGGGATACTCTATATATGGAGATGGAGAATTACTGGTATTAATACATATACTGTAGTCTGGTTGGTACACGGGACTATATAATATTGAGAATTACTGAGATTAATACAATACTGTAGTTCTTTGTTGGTACGGGATACTATATAATATTAGAATACTGGTATTAATACATAACTGAGTTTGGTGGTACGGGATACTATATTAATATTGAGAATTACCGGTATTAATCTATATACTGTAGTTCTGGTTGGTACAGGGATACTATATATATTGAGAATTACTGGTATTAATACATATACTGTAGTTCTGGTTGGTACAGGGATACTATTAATATTGGAATTAATGGTATTAATACATATCTGTAGTTCTGGTTGGTACGGGATACTATAATAATATTGAGAATTACTGGTATTAATGCATATACTGTAGTTCTGGTTGGTACGGGATACTATTAATATTGAGAAATTACTGTATTAATGCATATAACTGGTTCTGGTGTGGTACGGGATACTATATAATATTGAGAATTACTGGTATGACATACTATACTGTAGTTCTGGTTGGTACAGGGATTACTATAATATTGAGAAATATGGTGTAATACATATACTGTAGTTCTGGTTGGTACAGGGATACTATATAATATGAGAATTACTGGTATTAATACATAACTGTAGTTTTGGTTGGTACGGGGATACTATATAAATTGAGAATTACTGGTATTAATACAAATACTGTAGTTCTGGTTGGTACAGGGATACTATATAATATGATGGGAATTATGGTATAATACATATAACTGTATTCTGGTGGTCAAGGATACTATATATATATTGAGAATTACTGTATTAATACATATACTGTAGTTCTGGTTGGTACAGGGATACATATAATATTGAGAATTAATGGTAATCCTATACTGTATTCTGGTTGGTAGGGATTACTATATAATATTGAGAATACTGGTATTAATCATATCTATAATTCTGGTTGGTACGGGGATACTATATACTATGAGAATTACGTATTATTCATATTACTGTAGTTCTGTTGGTATGCTATATAAAAATCTACATACTGTATAATCAGATTGTATAATGTTACAGCGCTGTGTCCCCAAGTGGCCCATAAAAAATAAACATATACATACATACTGTATAACTGTATTGTATAATGTACAGCGCTGTGTCCCAAGTGGCGTGTATAAAAACATATACATACATACTGTATTAATCTGTATTGTTAAATGTACAGCGCTGTGTACACCAAGTGGCGCTATATAAATAAACATATACATACATACTGTATAATCTGTATTGTTATAATGTACAGAGCTGTGGTCCCCAAGTGCGCTATATAAATAAAATATACATACATACTGTATAATCTGTATTGTTATTAATGTACAGCGCTGTGTCCCAAGTGGCGCTATATAAATAAACATATACATACATACTGTATAATCTGTATTGTTATAATGTACAGCGCTTGTGTCCCCAAGTGGCGCTATTATAAATAAACATATACATACTGATAATCTGTATTGTTAAATGTACAGCGCGGTGTCCCCAAGTGGCGCTATTATAAACATATACGTACATACTGTTAATCTGTATTGTTTAATGTACAGCGCTGTGTCCCCAAGTGGCGCTATATAATAAACATATAACAACAGATTATACAGTGTATGTATATGTTTATTTATATAGCACCACTTGGGTAACCAGCGCTGTACGTTATAACAATACAGATTATACAGTATGATGTATATGTTTATTTATATAGCGCAATGGGTACACAGCGCTGTACTTATAAACAATACAGATTATACAGTATTATGTATATGTTTATATATAAGCGCCACTGGATACACAGCGCTGTACATTATAACAATACAGATTATACAGATGTAGTAATATGTTTTTTATATAGCACCACTTGGGAACGCGCTGTACGTTATAAACATACAGATTTACAGTATGTATGTATAAAGTCAGCGCTGTGTACCAAGTGGCGCTATATAATAAACATATACATACATACTGTATAATCTGTATTGTTATAATGTACAGCGCTGTGTCCCCAGTGGCGCTATAAATAAACATATTACATACATACTGTATAATCTGTATTGTTATAACGTACAGCGCTGTGTACCAAGTGGTGCATATAATATAAACATATACATACCTACTGTATAATCTGTATTGTTATAATGTACAGCACTGTGTATCCAAGTGGCGAATATAAAATAAACATATACATACATACATACGTATAATCTGTATTGTTATAATGTACAGCGCTGTGTCCCAAGTGGCGCTATATAAATAAACATATACATACATACTGTATAAATCGTATTGTTATAATGTAAAGCCCTGTGTCCCCAAGTGGCACTATATAAATAAACATATACGTACATACTGTATAATCTGTATTGTTTTATAATGTACAGCGCTGTGTACCCAGTGGCGCTATATAAAATAACATATACATACTACTGTATAATCTGTATTGTATAATGACAGCCCTGTGTCCCCAAGTGGCACATATAAATAACATATACGTACATACTGTATAATCTGTATTGTTATAATGTACAGCGCTGTGTACCCAAGTGGCGCTATATAATATAAACATATCATACATACTGTACAATCTGTATTGTTTAATGTACAGCGCTACGTCCCAAGTGGCGCTATATAAAAATATCATACATACTGTATAATCTGTATGTGTTATAATGTACAGCACTGTGTACCCAAGTGGGCGCTATATAAATAAACATATAGATACATACTGTATAATCTGTATTGTTTAAGTCCAGCGCGTGTACCCAAGTGGCGCGTATAATAAATAAACATACATACATACTGTATAATCTGATGTTATAATGTACAGCTCTGTGTATCCAAGTGGCGCTATATAATAAACATATACATACATACTGTATAATCTGTATTGTTAATGTACAGCTCTGTGTACCCAAGTGGCGCTATATAAATAACAATACATACATACTGTATATCTGTATTGTATAATGTAAAGCGCTGTTCCAAGTGGCGCTATATAAATAAACATATACACATACTGTATAATCTGTATTGTTATAATACAGCGCTGCGTACCAAGTGGAGCTATTAAATAAAACATATACATAATACTGTATAATCTGTATTGTTATAATGACGCACTGTTGTACCCAAGTGGCGCTATATAAATAAACATATATATACATACTGATAATCTGTATTGTTATAATGTACAGCGCTGGGTCCCCAAGTGGTGCTATATAAATAAACATATACATACTGTATAATCTGTATGTTATAATGTACAGCGCTGTGTACCCAAGTGGCGCTATAAAATAACATATACAAATACTGTAAATCTGTATTGTTATAATGTACAGCGCTCTGTCCCAAGTGGCGCTATATAAAATATACATACATTACTGATAATCTGTATTGTTATAATGTACAGCACGTTACCCAAGTGGCGCTATATAAATAAACATATACTACATCACGTATAATCTGTATTGTTATAATGTACAGCGCTGTGATCCAATGGCGCTATATAAATAAACTATACATACATACTGTATAATCTCGTATTGTTATATGTACAGTGCTGGTATCCAGTGGGCGCTATATAAATAAACATATACATACATACTGTATATCTGTATGTTATAATGTACAGCGCTGTGTACCCCAAGTGGCGCTATAATAAACATATAACAATACGATTATACAGTATGTATGTATTAGTATTATAGCACCACTTGGTACACAGCGCTGTACGTTTATAACATACAGATTATACAGTATGTATGTATATGTTTTATATACGCCTGGGTACACAGCGCTGTACATTATAACATACAGATTTACAGTATGTATGTAATGTTATTTATATAGCGCACACTGGATACACAGCGCTGTACATTTAACATACAGATATTACAGTAGTATGTATATGTTTATTTATATAGCACACTTGGGTACCACAGCGTGGCGTATAACAATACAGATTATACAGTATGTATGTATAACGTACAGCGCTGTGTACCCAAGTGGCGCTATATAAATAAACATATACATACATACTGTATAATCTGTATTGTTATAATGTACACGCTGTGTCCCCAAGTGGCGCTATATAAATAACATATAATACATACTGTATAACTGATTGTTTTATAACGTTACAGCTCTGTGTACCCAAGTGGTGCTATATAAATAAACATATACATACTACTGTATAATCTGATTGTTTAAGTACAGCACTGTGTATCCAGTGGCGCTATAATAAAACATAACATACATACTGTATAATCTGTATTGTTAAATGTACAGCGCTGTGTCCCCAAGTGGCGCTATTAATAAACAAACAATACATTACTGTATAATCTGTATATGTTATAATGTACAGCGCTGTGTCCCCAAGTGGCACTATATAATAAAACATATACGTTACATACTGTATAATCTGTATTGTTATAATGTACAGCGCTGTTACCCAAGTGGCGCTAATAAATAAACATATACATACATACTGTATAATCTGTATTGTTATAATGTACAGCGCTGCGTATCCAAGTGGCGCTTATAAACTAAACATACGTACATACTGTATAATCTGTATTGTTATAATGTCAGCGCTGCGTACCCCAGTGGAGCTATATAAATAAACATATACATACATACTGTATAATCTGTATTGTTATAATGTACAGCACTGTGTACCCAAGTGGCGCTATATAAATAAACATATATATACATACTGTATAATCTGTATTGTTATAATGTACAGCGCTGTGTCCCCAAGTGGTGCTATATAAATAAACATATACATACTGTATAATCTGTATTGTTATAATGTACAGCGCTGTGTACCCAAGTGGCGCTATATAAATAAACATATACATACATACTGACAATCTGTATTGTTATAATGTACAGCGCTACGTCCCCAAGTGGCGCTATATAAACATATACATACATACTGTATAATCTGTATTGTTATAAATGTACAGCGCTGTGTACAAGTGGCGCGATATATAAAAACATATAATACATACTGTATATCTGTATTGTTATAATGTACAGCCTGTGTACCAATGGCGCTTATAAATAAACATATATATACATACTGTATATCTGTATTGTTATAATGTACAGCGCTGTGTTCCAAGTGGCGCTTATAAATAAAAATATACATACATACTGTATAATCTGTATGTTATAATGTACAGCGCTGTGTCCCCAAGTGGCGCTATATAAATAAACATATACATACATACTGTATAATCGTATTGTTTATGTAAAGCACTGTGTCCCCAAGTGGTGCTATAAATAAAATATACATACAGTACTGTATAATCTGTATTGTTATAATGTACAGCGCTGTGTACCAAGTGGCGCTATATAAATAACATATTACATACATACTGTATAATTGTATTTTTATAATGTACAGCACTGTGTCCCCAAGTGGTGCTATATAAATAAACATATACCATACTACTGTATAACTGTATTGTTATAATGTTACAGCGCTGTGTCCCCAAGTGGCGTATATAAAAAACATATCATACATACTGTAAATCTGTATTGTTATAATGTACAGCGCTGGGTACCCAAGTGGCGCTATATAAATAACATATACATACATACTGTATCTGTATTGTTATAATGTACAGCACGGTGTCCCCAAGTGCGCTATATAATAAACAATACATACACACTGTATACTCTGTATTGTTATAATGTACAGCGCTGTGTCCCCAAGTGGGCTATGTAAATAAACATAACATCCAGTTACTGTATAATCTGTATTGTTATAAATGTACAGCGCTGTGTCCCCAAGTGCGCTATATAAAAAACTATACATACCATACTGTATAATCTGTATTGTTATAATGTACGCGCTGTGTACCCAAGTGGCGCTATATAAAATAAACATATACATACATACTGTATAATCGTATATGTTATAATGTACAGCGCTGTGTCCCCAGTGGCGCTATTAAACTATCATATACATTACATACTGTATAATCTGTTATGTATAATTACAGCGCTGTGTCCCAAGTGGCGCTATGTAAATAAACATATACATACAACTGTATAATCTGTATTGTTAATGTACAGCGCTGTGTCCCCAAGTGGCGCTATATCAACATATACATACATACTGTTAATCTGTTATTGTTATAATGTACAGCGCTGTGTACCAAGTGGCGCTATATAATATAAACATATACATACATACTGTATAATCTGTATTGTTATAATGGTTACAGCGCTGTGTCCCCAAGTGGCGCTATATAAATAAACATATCATACATTAACTTATAAACTGTATTGTTATAATGTACAGCGCTGTGTCCCCAAGTGGCCACTATATAAATAAACCTATACATACGTATGTATAATCTGTATTGTTATAATGTACAGCGCTGTGTCCCCAAGTGCGCTATATAAATAAACTATACATACATACTGTATAATCTGTATTGTTATAATGTACAGCGCTGTGTACCCAAGTGGCGCTATATAAATAAAACATATACATACATACTGTACAATCTGTATTGTTATAATGTAAAGCGCGTGTGTACCCAAGTGGCCGCTATATAAACATATACATACATACTGTATAATCTGTATGTTATAATGTACAGCGCTGGTGTCCCCAAGTGGCGCTATGTAAATAAACATATATATACATACTGTATAATCTGTATTGTTATAATGTACAGCGCTGTGTCCCCCAAGTGGCGCGATATAAACATATACATACAACTGTATAATCTGTATTGTTATAAGTACAGCGCTGTGTACCCAAGTGGCGCTATTAATAAACATATACATACATACGTATATCTGTATTGTTATAATGTTACAGCGCTGTGTCCCAAGTGGCGCTGTTATAATAAACATTACATACATACTGTATAATCTGTATTGTTATAATGCACAGTGCTGTGCCCCAAGTGGAGCATATAAAAAACATATACATACATACTGATATCTGATTGTTATAATGTACAGCGCTGTGTCCCCAAGTGGAGCTATATAAAAAACATATAATACATACTGTATAATCTGTATTGTTATAAGGTACAGCGCTGTGTCCCCAAAGGTGGCGACTATATAAACAATAAATACATACGGTATAATCTGTATTGTTATAATGTACAGCGCTGGTCCCCAAGTGGCGCTATTAATAAACATATACATACATACTGTATAATCTGTATTGTCATATGTACAGCGCTGTGTCCCCAAGTGGCGCTATATAAATAAACATCTAATACATACTGTATAATCTGTATTGTTATAATGTACAGCGCTGTGTCCCCAAGTTGGCGCTTATAAAATAAATTTATACATACATACTGTATAATCTGTATTGTTATTAATGTACAGCGTGTGTCCCCAAGTGGCGCTAATAAAATAACACATAACATCATTACTGTTATCATGTGATTGTTATAATGTACAGCGCTGTGTCCCAAGGGGAGCTATATAAATAAAACATATACATACATACTGTATAATCTGTATTGTTATAATGTTACAGCGCTGTGTCCCAAGTGGCGCTATATAAATAAAAATATACATACATACTGATAAATCGTATTTGTATAATGTACAGCGCTGTGTCCCCAAGTGGCGCTATATAATAAAATTTACATACATACTGTATAATCTGTATGTATTAATGTACAGCGCTGTGTACCCAAGTGGCGCTTATATAAACAATACTACATACTGTATATCTGTATTGTATAATGTACAGGCGGTGTCCCCAAGTGGCGCTATATAAATAAACATATACATACATACATTTCCTCCTTACCGGACATTAGTGTGAATCCGGTAGGAATCTGCATCAATCCCCCTGAGTCATGGCACTTCCCTTGTTTTCAGCACTGTGCCGTTGGCGCTGTGACAGTGCCAGGTAGTTAGTGATTGGAAAGGAGTGTCCACTGCTGACCTGCATGGACGTGGATGTGGTAGGAGCGGTTTGGATGCTTGATGTCCCTGGAAGGTTGGTCACTGTGAATGCCGGTTTTAGGGTTGTCCTGTGGGGGCAAAAATCAATAATTTAAATCCGAGCAACCACTATAAACACCGCCCACAAACCACAACACAACTGTCTAAGGGAAACAATATGGCAGCTCCCACCCATATGTATAAATATACATAGAAGGAATGTTCTGTACACACAGTAAGCTATAACTCATACTGTACTGTCTAAGGGAAACAATATGGCAGCTCCCACCCTTTGTATAAATAAATATTACAGAGAAGGAATGTTCTGTACATACAATAAGCTATACCCTCATACGTACGGTCTAAGGGAAACATATGGCAGCTCTCCACCCATATGATAAATATATACAGAGAAGGAATGTTCTGTACATACAATAAGCTATACCCTCATACTGTACTGTCTAAGGGAAACAATATGGCAGCTCCCACCCATATGTATAAATATACAGAGAAGGAATGTTCTGTACATACAATAAGCTATACCCTCATACTGTACTGTCTAAGGGAAACAATATGGCAGCTCCCACCCATATGTATAAATAATACAGAGAAGGAATGTTTTGTACATACAATAAGCTATACCCTCATACTGTACTGTCTAAGGAAACAATATGGCAGCTCCCACCCATATGTATAAATATACAGAGAAGGAATGTTCTGTACATACATAATTATACCCTCATACTGTACTGTCTAAGGGAAATATGGCAGCTCTCACCCATATGTATAAAATATACAGGAGAAGGAATGTTCTGCACAACAATAAGCTATACCCATACTGTACTGTCTAGGGGAAACAATATGGAGCTCCACCCATATGTATAAAACATAAAGAGAAGGAATGTTCTGTACATACAATAAGCATAACCCTCATACTGTACTGTCTAAGGGAAACAATATGGCAGCTCCCACCCATAGTATAAATATACAGAGAAGGAAGTTCTGTACATACAATAAGCCATACCCTCATACTGTACTAAGGGAAACAATATGGCAGCTCCAACCCATATGTATAAATATACAGAGAAGGAATGTTTGTACAACAATAAGCCTATACCATCATACTGTACCGTCTAAGGGAAAACACTATGGCAGCTCCACCCATATGTTAATAATAAATATACAGAGAAGGAAGTTTCTGACATACAATAAGCTATTACCCTCATACTGTACTGTCTAAGGGAAACATTGGCAGCTCCACCATATGTATAAATTACAGAGAGGAATGTTCTGTACACACAATAGATTATCCATCATACTGTACTGTCTAAGGGAAACAATATGGCAGCTCCCACCCATATGTATAAAGATAAATATACAGAGAAGGAATGTTCTGTACACACAATAAGCTATACCCTCTACTGTACTGGTTAAGGGAAAACAATATGGCAGCTCCCACACATATGTATAATATAACAGAGAAAGAATGTTCTGTACAATACATAAAGCTATACCTCTCTACTGTACTGTCTAAGGGAAACAATATGGCAGCTCCCACCCATATGTATAAATATACAGAGAAGGAATATTCTGTACACACATAGGCTATACCCTCATACTGTACTGTACTAAGGGGAAACAATATGGCAGCTCCCACCCATATGATAAATATAAATATACAGAGAAGGCATGTTCTGTACACACAATAAGCTATACCCTCATACTGTACTGTACTAAGGGAAAAAATATGGCAGCTCCTACCATACGATAAAATACGGAGAAGGAATGTTCTGTACACACAAGCTATACCCTCATACTGTACTGTCTAAGGAGGACAATATGGCAGCTCCCACCCACATGTATAAATATACATTGAAGGAATAATCTGTATATACATAAGCTGTACCCTCATACTGTACTGTCTAAGGAAACAATATGCAGCTCCCACCCATATGTATAAATATATAGAGAAGGAATGTTTCTATACACACCAATAAGCTATACCCTCATACTGTATGTACTGTCTAAGGGAAACAATTTGGCAGCTCCCACCCAATGTATAAAATAAAATTACCGAGAAGGAAGTTCTCTATACACCACAATAAGATATACCCTCACTGTATGGACTGTCTAAGGTAAACAATATGGCAGGCTCCCACCCATATGTATAAATATAAATTATACGGAGAAGAGAATGTTCGTACACACAATAAGCTATACCTCATACTGTACTCTCTCAAGGGAAACAATATGGCAGCTCCCACCCATATGTATAAATATACAGAGGAAGGAATGTTCTATACACAAAACAATAAGTTACCTCATTACGTATGTACTGTCTAAGGGAAACAATATGGCCAGCTCCCAACCCATATGTATAAAATTATAAAATACAGAGAAGGAATGTTCTATACACACAACAATAAGATATATCCTATACGTATGTACTGTCTAAGGTAACAATATGGCAGCTCCCACCATAGTGTATAAATATAGGAGAAGGAATGTTCTGTACACACAATAAGCTATGCCCTTACTGTACTGTCTAAGGGAAACAAAATGGCAGCTCCCACCCATATGTATAAATATACAGAGAAGGATGTTCTGTACAGTACAATAAGCTTAACCCTCATAACTGTACTGTCTAAGTGGAAACAATATGGCAGCTCCCACCATATGTATAATATACAGAAGAGGAATGTTCTGTAATACAATAAGTTATACCCTTATGTACTGTCTAGGGAAACAATATGGCACTCCACCCATATGTATAAATATAAATATACAGAGAAGGAATGTTCTGTACATACAATAAGCTATACCCTCATACTGCACTGTCTAAGGGAAACAAGGAATGTTCTGTACACACAATAAGCTATCCCCACACTGTACTGTCTAAGGGAAACAATATGGCAGTCACCATATGTATAATTACAGAGAGAATGTTCAGTACATACAATAGCGATACCTCATATGTACTGTCTAAGGGAAACAATATGGCAGCTCCACCCATATGTATAAATATAAATATACAGGAAGGAAGTTCGTGTACACACAATAAGCTTATACCCTATACTGTACTGTCTAAGGGAAACAATATGGCAGCTCCCACCCATGTATGTATAAATATACAGAGAAGAATGTTCTGTAAACAATAAGCTATACCTCATACTGTACTAAGGGAAACAATCATGGCAGTCCCACCCATATGTATAAATATACAGAGAAGGAATGTTCTTACACACAATAAGCTTTACCCTCATACTGTACTGTCTAAGGGAAACAATATAACAGCTCCCACCCATATGTATAAATATATAGAGAAGGATAGTTTGTACACACAATAAGTTACCCTCATACTTGTACTGTCTAAGGGAAACAATATGCAGCCCCCCCCATATGTACTAAAATATACAGAGAAAGAATGTTCTGTACACACAATAAGCTATACCTCCTTACTGTACTGTCTAAGGGAACAATATGGCAGCTCCCACCCATAGTATAAATATAAATATACAGAGAGGAATGTTTGTACAACAATAAAGCTATACCCTCATACTGTACTGTCTAAGGGAAACAACATGGCAGCTCCCACCCATATGTATAATATTACAGAGAAGGAATGTTCGTACATACAAAAGCTATACTCATATCGTACTTGTCTAAGGGAAACAATATGGCAGCTCCACCATATGTATAATATAAATATACAGAGAAGGAAGTTCTGTACACAATAAGCTATACCTCATACTGTACTGTCTAAGGGAAACAATATGGCAGCTCCACCATATGTATAAAATCTAAATATACAGAGAAGGAATGTTCTGTACACAACAATAATCTATACCTCATACTGTACCGTTATAAGGGAAACAATATGGCACCCCACCCATATGGTATAAATATAAGAGGAAGGAAGTTCTGTACATACAACTAAGCTACCCTCATACTGTACTGTCTAAGGGAAACAATATGGCAGCTCCCACCCATATGGTATAAATATACAGAGAAGGAATGTTCTGTACATAACAATAAGCTATATCCTTATTTACGGTTACTGTCTAAGGGAAACAATATGGCAGATCCCACCCATATGTAAAATATAAATATACAGAGAAAAATAACAGAGAAAGAATTTCTGTACACACAATAAGCTATACCCTCATACTGTACTGTCTAAGGGAAACAATATGGCAGCTCCCACCCATACGTACCTGCATGTTCCTTACCATTGTATAGATTTCCTATGTATCTGCATTCACTATCATATTTATATAGGGATATATTAATGTACATTATTATATATTTATAATGTTGTAGGAGTTTATTATAATATAAATAAAACCTATACGTACATAAATACTACAAGGGGGGGGAGGAGTATAAATACTTCGCAATGTTACTCCTCAACGGAATAGCAATTACCAAGATGGCTTCAAACCCAAATGGACCATACACCCAACAGCTGGAGAGAAACGAACCCTGAGCCCCTTCCCCCATCCAGACACCAAGATAACCGGCCATTTGTTTTCTTATGGGCCCCCCTGGCTGAAACCCCCCACTGTACAGTGGAAAAGACCAGATAGGAGCTCAGGAGGGCTGGGCTAATAGCCGTGATTAGAACCAGGGATTGTGAACCCTGCAATGGCCCTATTCAAGGGCACGCAGCGTATGGGAGAACAGGATGAGAGTAGCATACCCTAGACGGCCATGGAGACCAGTCCAGAGATTTTTTTTTTTCCAAACCCTGAGAGGAAGCTCAGAGCAGAAAACCCATTCCCTGGGGCCAGGCTCCTGGGGGAAGTTTTTTTAAAAATAGGGGGACGTTACAGGAGCACCATTTGGAGCGGGATGTAACGTAAGGATTTATGACACTACAGGTCGTGGGGTCAGTAGGGCGTTGTAAAATTTGCTTTTGGGGTGGACCTTGCCTTTAACTAACATTTTTATCGTAACACCACTGATTTATACAGGAAAATCATGACGATTCACGAAGGTATCACACACGACATGTGCGGACCTTCTCTATCCTTACCACCACCTCTAGTCGTATCATAAAGCAAGACGCCGTAAAGAGACTAGAAATCTTACATCACTGCTCCATCTGGGTCTCTTGCTTAATTCAGCCACCTTAAGGGAGGGTCCTAGGGGAACCTAGATCAAACTGTGGTTCTAGGGTAATGTCCTTATTGGGACCGGGGAAGATCTGATGTCACGTTCTGAGGTGAAGGTGGTCACCTTTTTCTGGACACACCCCCTTAGGGCCGATTTCTGGAAAGATTCTGACGACTGTTGGTTGACGCGTATGGTTGATAATCGTCCCTGACTCTCCGGCACCGGGAGGACGAGTTGAGTAGATTCGGTACGACTGTGGTTCTGGTTAAGTGTGCCTTATGGACTTGCGGAAAGGAATCTAGCGTGGATTCTGGAAATGGTGCCTCTTACACGACAACACTTTCCTGCTCCTCTCCAAGGGGAGAAGAAAATCACTATTGACTAGAAAACCAAACTTAGGTTTGGATACATTGTCACTTTATGGCATTTACCCCTAAGGGACTCGAGGAACTAGCACTGTGGGACCGGTCGGGTATTGTCCTTTATGACCAGGGAAGAATCTGACTGTGGTTTCTGGGTAATTGTCCTTTATGGGAAATGGGAACTGAAGTATCATAGGACCTTGAGCGTTTTCTTGTGGGTATTAAATGTCCTTATGGACCGGGACGGATCTCGCCTGGTTGGTTCTGATGTAATTGGTACCGTGTATGGTTACACCATTGTGGTTAGGTAATGGGGCATATAGAAGTGTTGTCATAATCTGTACTGTGGTTCTGGGTTAAGAGTCCTTTGATAGGGAGTCCGGTGAAGAAGTCGCCACATAGGGACCTTGGGTCTACCCTGGCCTGGTAAACGCACTGCTCATGTGTATGAGTGACACCAGGCGAAGAATTAGACTGTGTTCGGGTATACATGTCCTTTATGGGAGCCAGGGAAGTGTAAGTTCAGGAGTAGTCCCACCTGGTGTGCGTGGTGGTTCATACTGGGGGTTAGATTGTCCTTTACTGGATGCCCGGGGAGTAAGAAGGAGTCGATAGTATCTGTTGGGTATTCAGTGTTTTCTGGGTAATTGTCCTTTATGGACGGGAAGAATCTAGACTGTGGTTCTGGGTAATGGTCCTTTATGGACCGGGAAGAATCTAGACTGTGGTTCTGGGTAATTGTCCTTTATGGACCGGGAAGACTCTAGACGTGGTTCTGGGTAATTGTCCTTTATGGACCGGGAGATCTAGACTGTGGTTCGGGTAATGTCCTTTATGGACCGGGAAGAATAGACTGTGGTTCTGGATAATTCCTTTATGACGGGAAGAATCAGACTGTGGTTCTGGGTAATGGTTCCTTTATGGACCGGGAAGAATAAAGATGGTTCTGCGTGTAATTGCCTTTATGGACCGGGAAGAATCTAGACTGTGGTTCTGGGTAATTGTCCTTTATAGACCGGGAAGAATCTAGACTGTGGTTCTGGGTAATTGTCCTTTATGGACCGGGAAGAATCTAGACTGTGGTTCTGGATAATTTGTCCTTTGATGGACCAGGGAAGAGATCTAGACTCTGGTTCTGGAGCTAATTGTACCTTATAGGATCGGCGAAAGATATCTAAACTCTGGTTACTGGATCATTTCTGGGCTATGTCTTGAAAAATATGACCTGAGCAGCAGGTGGAGCCAGAGGGCCCTGATCGAGAGCTGGAGATGAATCTGGTCTGTGTTACGCATCGATGGCCTAAGATGACTGTAGCCTCCCACACCCTCCCCTACCTCCCACCAGACAGCTCTGCAGCGTATAAGGATGCAGTGGTCTGCAGCAGATCTCCGAAGGATCCGTCCTTATAGCGGCGAATGGCAGAGAGGTTCGAATCAAAATTTTATCAATGAGAGGTGAAAGAGACTGAGCACAGCTGTGGGCCGAAGCAGCTTCACCGGGGCACCTGTCCCTCGTCTGTCCTACCCCCCTGTGACAGAAAGGACACATGGGCCAAAGGCTCTGTCTGCAGTTCACAGTGGGGGTGGGGGACAGGAATTGGGCAAAGTCCTTACACTAAACGGTCAACCCTCTGTAATTGGCATCTTCCCCCCTCACCCCACACACAGTGGTCTCACCCAGTGCCCCCCAATCTACTCAATGCAGAGTAGACTATAACCACCTGTGGTACAGTCTCTGGGCCAATCAGAGCGGATCCCTGGACAATCTACTAGTTCCAATGGATACAAAATGGAAATCCACTGCCACTACATTCTACCCGGAACAGTGTTCTCCCATAGGTGCAGAATGCCATACGGTCAACACCAATGATTACTCAGGAAAATCAACTGAAAGCAAAAGAGCTGCCCTACTGCACTTACCTTGGTCTCCCCACTGCTATCAGACTCCGACACTTGGTAGGTGAGGTCAGTCTCCTCGAAGCCGGTCGCACTCATCCGTTGGTCAGTTGAGGGGTCAGAGCGAGGAGGGGAGTCAGGAGAATTCAGACAGGTCTGGATCAAAGCTTTCCCTGTCTCACTGGTTATCATGGGCTGTAACTTGCGGGTAGCAAATGTGTACACATGGCCAGTCTCACTGGCAACCAGGAGCAATACCTGGGTCCCCGTCAGGGTGGAAAGTTCATACGCCTGCAAAGAGTATCAATCAATGGTCAATGGCATCCACTACAATGCATTCGGTCAGTGAGAGCACAGAAACTTCAACAAGGTAAACCCTACAGAACAAATAGACCTGATCACTGACCGGACGCCCATATGTCCCCGCCATGTATTATAAGGGATAATGTATCCCCTACTGTAAATTATAAGGATATTAGAAGTCACTGAGGAGTTCTGTGTCTATATAAAGGTACAAGACACAGACGAGTTATACAGGGAACTCTGGGTACCACTCATGTATTATAAGGTATCATGTATCCCCTACTGTAATTATAAGGATATTAGAAGTCACTGAGGGCTGTGTCATATAAAGGTACAAGGACACAGACTGAGCTATACAGGGAACTCTGGGTACCACTCATGTATTATAAGGGATAATGTATCCCCTACTGTAAATTATAAGATATTAGAAGTCACTGAGGAGTTCTGTGTCCAATAAAGGTACAAGGACACCAGACTGAGTTATCAAGGGAACTCGGGTACCACTCATGTATTATAAGGGATCATGTATCCCCTACTGTAAATTATAAGGATATTAGAAGTCACTGAGGAGTTCGGTGTCTATATAAAGGTACAAGGACACAGATTGAGTTATACGGGAACTCTGGGTACCACTCATGTATTATAAGGGATAATGAATCCCCTACTGTAAATTATAAGGATATTAGAAGTCATGAGGAGTTTGTGACTATATAAGTAACAAGGACACAGACTGAGTTATACAGGGAACTCTGGTACCACTCAGTATTTATAAGGGAAATGTATCCCCTACTGTAAATTATAAGGAAATTAGAAGGTCACTGAGGAGTTCTGTGTCTATATAAAGGTAACAAGGACACAGACTGAGTTATACAGGGAACTCTGGGTACCACTCATGTATTATAAGGGATAAGTATCCCTACTGTAATTATAAGGAGATTAGAAGTCATGAGGATGAGTTCTGTGTCTATATAAAGCTAACAAGGACACAGACTGAGGTTATACAGGTAACTCTGGGTACCACTAGTATATAAGGGGGATAATGTTATCCCCTACTGTAATATATAAGGATATTAGAAGTCACTGAGGAGTTCTGTGTCTATATAAAGGTACAAGGACACAGGCTGAGAGGGAGACTAAGGGATCCGTTATGTGCTGTACAAGGATTTTTTTCAGTTTACAGTGGGGCTTAGAGGGAAAAACAGGAGGTAGGAACATAGTCTCCTATCCACCTGATTCATTAATGTGTGTATACAAATTCCAAGAGCCCCCAGACAGGAAGGTGAACGGAAAGATGGGGTATGGGGGAGAACAGAACAGTTGGGAGCAGTTCCCAGAAACCTTTGCTCCTATTTAAAGTAGAGTAAGGTAGAGCGAGACGGATTTCAGGGAACTGGGCCTAAGATTTCCATCTCTCAGACTAAAGGACAATTATACTCACCTTCCCTCCAGATCTTCATGTAGTAACTTTTACCCAGGGTGAGGACTTGAACACGCTCTAAGTGTGCCTTTCTATTGGCTCGTCGCCGACGGGAGAGGGGGCGGAGCCTACAAGGCTGAAGGTTTGGTGAATCCCGGGGTGAGGACCTAGCGGTTCAGGTCCTCACCCTGGGTAAAAGTTACTACGTGAAGATCTGGAGCGGAGGGAAGGTGAGTATAATTGTCCTTTAAAGTGTGTGTACACTGAAAAAACGACTTTGCGTCATCTGAATCTATAAATAAATACATGTACGTAGCACTTACTCTGAGGTGTGTGTGTTGCTGCTATGACTTTCAATACAATACTGTTTACTTCAGGATTGACCTCTGACCTGACTATTTCCCCCCATACCAACTGACATACGGCATACAGTACACGGCACACCAACTGACCAATACGGCCATAACAGTACACGGCACACCAACTGACAATACTGCATACAGTACACGGCACACCAACTGACAATATTTCTGCATACCGTACACGGCACACCAACTGCACCCCACTACTGCCTATACAGTACACGGCAACCAACTGACAATTACTGCAGGTACAGTACACGGCAACACCAACTGACAATACTGCATACATACACGGCCACACCAATGACAATACTACAGTACACACGGCACACCAACTGACATACAGCATACAGTAACACGGCAACCAACTGACATACTGCATACAGTACAGGCACACCAATGACAATACTCTACAGTTACACGGCACACCAACTGACAATACTGCATACAGTACACAGCACACCAACTGACAATACTGCATACAGTACACAACACACCAACTGTCAAACCATTCCAGCTACAGCAACATTGCTTACAGAAATGCTGAAACGCAAGATGTTTCAGATTGGATATCTAAAGAAATAGGAGGCAGATCAACACAAAAATGATACAATGATAGTTGGGATGAATTAGTTTCCACTAATGGGCAATTTAAAAAACAAATTTGCCAGTGTATATACCCTTAAAGGTGCCCATACATTACAGCTTACCTGGCAGATGGATCCACGACATACAATCAGTTTGGGAAGGAACCGTCTCTTCTATACGGCCACATACGATCGCGAGGTCCTGTTCGTTACCATTCATTTTGCAGCATCGTATGGCGGTTGCGAAGAAGAAAGGTGGTTCCTTTGAAATGATTGTATGTATTGTTCGGTATGTATGGGCACCTTACCACAATCAGAGGACCAGGGAGAGCAAAGTAACTGAAAGACTGGACTTGGAGCAGATTGTCTCCACTTCCCCGCCAGGGCCAAAGCATACGAACAGCATGGGACATGTTTCTGGGGGCTTCCCGATACCTTACACTGCGATTTCCTTCTGCCCATTATAATTGGTTTCAGTCTCTGCGTGGGAACCCAGAGTTCCATCCCTGCGAGACCCTGGGACCCCCTATATAACCAGTCTCTGGGTAACCCAGGGTTCCATCCCAGCGAGACCCTGGGACCCCCTATATACCAGTCTCTGGGTAACCCAGTGTTCCATCCCTGCGAGACCCTGGGACCCCCTATATAACCAGTCTCTGGGTAACCCACGGTTCCATCCCTGCGAGACCCTGGGACCCCCTATATAACCAGTCTCTGGGTAACCCAGGGTTCATCCCTGCGAGACCCTGGGACCCCCCTATATAACCGTCTCTGGGTACCCAGGTTCCATCCTGCGAACCCTGGGACCCCCTATATAACCAGCTCTGGGGAACCCAGGGTTCCACCAGCGAACCCTGGACCCCCTATATAACCAGTCTCTGGGTAACCCAGGGTTCCATCCTGCGGAGACCTGGGACCCCCTATATAACCAGTCTTGGGAACCCAGGGTTCCATCCCTGCGAGACCCTGGGACCCCCTATATAACCAGTCTCTGGGTAACCCAGGGTTCCATCCCTGCGAGACCCTGGGACCCCCTATATAACCAGTCTCTGGATAACCCAGAGTTCCATCCCTGCGAGACCCTGGGACCCCCTATATAACCAGTCTCTGGGTAACCCAGGGTTCCATCCCTGCGAGACCCTGGGACCCCTATATAACCGTCTCTGGGTAACCCAGGGTTCATCCCTGCGAGACCCTGGGACCCCTATATAACCAGTCTCTGGTAACCCAGGGTTCCATCCCTGCGAGACCCTGGGACCCCCTATATAACCAGTCTGTGGTAACCGAGGGTTCCATCCTGCGAGACCCTGGGACCCCCTATAACCAGTCTCTGGGTAACCCAGTGTTCCATCCCTGCGAGACCCTGGGACCCCTATATAACGTCTCTGGGTAACCCAGGTTCCATCCCTGCGAGACCCTGGACCACCTATAAACCAGTCTCTGGATAACCCAGAGTTCCATCCCTGCGAGACCCTGGGACCCCCTATATAACCATGGGGTAACCCAGGGTTCCATCCCTGCGAGACCTGGGACCCCCTATAACCAGTTCTGGGTAACCCAGGGTTCCATCCCCGCGAGACCCTGGGACCCCTATATAACCAGTCTCTGGTAACCAGGGTTCCATCCCCGCGAACCCTGGGACCCCCTATATAACCAGTCTGTGGTAACCCAGGGTTCCAATCCCCGCGAGACCCTGGGACCCCCCATATACCAGTCTCTGGGTACACCCAGTTCCATCCCTTCGCAGACCCTGGGACCCCCTATAAACCAGTCTCTGGTAACCCAGTGCCATCCCTGCGGACCCTGGACCCTATTAACCAGTTCTCTGGTAACCCAGAGTTCCATCCCTGCGAGACCCTGTACCAAAACAGTCCTACCCCATCAACCACCGGCTGAACCGCAGAGCCGGAGAATTCCCCCGCGGACTGCCTAGGAACACTATGATCCACTCTACTGGTACTCCTCTCTCCGCGTAACCGGGTCGTCCCCCCACCCCAGCACCCCCCGCAGACCACCCTAAGAGACGGGACCCCCCCCCCCTCCCCCCTATAACGCCTGGGGCACCACCAGCAGCAACCACCGCCTCAGTACTGGGGAGCCCGCGCAGGGACTAGGTAAACCGCAGCTCTGTGGTAACCACACCGTTACCCATCCCTGGTCCGAAGACCGACGACCCCCAAGCATCTGCTAGGAAGGGTAACCGTGTTCATCTGCGGCACCTCGGGCCCCCCCACCGAACCCCAGTCCCCCCCCAGGTGCGCAGAGTACCTGGGAAGGCAGAACCAGTCTCTGGGTAACCCAGGGTTCCATCCCTGCGAGACACCTGGGACCACCCTATATAACCAGTCTGTGGGTAACCCAGGGTTCCTATCCGCGAGCCCTGGGACCCCATATAACCAGTCTCTGGGTACCCAGGGTTCCAATCCCGCGAGGACCCTGGACCACCTATATAACCAGTTCTGGGTAACCCAGGGTTCCATCCCGCGAGACCCTGGGACCTTATAACCAGTCTCATGGGTAACCCGGGTTCCATCCCGCGAGACCCTGGACCCCCTATATAACCAGTCTCTGGGTAACCCAGGGTTCCATACCCGCGGACCCTGGGACCCCCTTATAACCAGTTGGTAACCCAGGGTTCTCCTGCGAGGACCTGGGGCCCCTATATAACCAGTCTCTGGGTAACCCAGGGTTCCATCCCTGCGAGACCCTGGGACCCCCTATATAACCAGTCTGTGGGTAACCCAGGGTTCATCCCTGCGAGACTGGGACCCCTATATACCAGTCTCTGTACCAGGGTTCATCCCTGCGAGACCCTGGGACCCCTATATAACCAGTCTCTGGGTAACCCGGGTTACATCCCTGCGAGACCCTGGGAACCCCTAATAACAGTCTCTGAGTACCAGTGTACATCCCGCGAGACCCTGGGACCCCCTATTAACCAGTCTTGGGTAACCAGTGTTCCATCCTGCGAGACCCTGGACCCCCATATAACCAGCTCTGGGTAACCAGGGTTCATCCCTGCGAGACCCCATAACTATTATAGATTTATTTATGGCAGCATTCTAACAGCAGATCAAAGCTATACCGGATAGGGGTATTGTCTAGTTCCTTCCCAGCGTCCCCCAGGTGCGGGGCAGTTGTTACTTATTCCCCCCTCCGGCAGCGTGGCGTCGGGGCAGTTGTTACTTATTCCCCCAGGTGGCGGGGCAGTTGTTAACTTATTCCCCCCAGGTGGCGGGGCAGTTGTTACTTTGCCCCCAGGTGGCGGGGAGTGTTACTTATTACCCATGGCGGCTGTACTCCATGGCCATGATTATTCCCCCCAGGTGGCGGGGCAGTTGTTACTTATCCCCACCAGGTGGCGGGAAGTGTGGTACTTATTCCCCCCAGGTGGCGGGGCAGGTGTTACTTATTCCCCCCCAGTGCGGGCGGGCCAGTTGTGTTGGCATGTTCTATTCCCCCCAGGTGGCGGGGCAAGTTGTTACTTATTCCCACAGTGGGGGGCGCAGTGTTGTTACTCATCACCCCCCAGGTGGCGGGGCAGTGTTCTTATTAGAGTAAAGGTGATCCTTGACTCGTCCACCTGGGGGTGCCAACTCTCCGAATAGTCCAACCTTAATGGACATATATCAATGGAAACAGCAAAAAGCGAGGGTCGCACTCCAAGTAAATTAACTAATTTATTGTAACCACACATATATCACAACGTTTCGGGGGAAACATGAGGAAGGGGGCATGTTTCCCCCGAAACGTTGTGGATATATGTGTGGGTTTACAATAAATTGAAGTTAATTTACTTTGGAGTGCGACCCTCGCTTCTTTGCTGTTCAGTTGTTCTTATTCCCCCCAGGTGGTGGGGCAGTAGTAATTTTTTATTCCCCCCAGGTGGCGGGGCAGTAGTTTTTTTATTCCCCCGGGGGCATGTCTTCCCCGGTACGGGGCGTGAGTCATAGTTTCTTATTCCCCCAGGTGGAGGGGCAGTGGGCAGTAGTTTTTCTCCCCCAGGTGGCGGGCGAGGCAGTTTCTATCCCCCCAGGTGGCGGGGCAGTAGTTTCTTATTCCCCCCAGGTGGCGGGGCAGTAGTTTCTTATTCCCCCCAGGTGGCGGGGCAGTAGTTTCTTATTCCCCCCAGGTGCGGGCAGTAGTTCTTATTCCCCCAGGTGGCGGGCAGGGCAGTAGTTTCTTTCCCCCCAGGTGGCGGGGCAGTAGTTTCTCTATTCCCCCAGTGGCGGGGCAGTAAGTTTCTTATTCCCCCAGGGTGTGGGGGCAGTTGTTTCTTATTCCCCCCAGTGGCGGGGCAGTTGTTTCTTATCCTCCCCCAGGTGGGGGGCGGCATAGTGTTTCTTATTCCCCCAGGTGGCGGGGCAGTTGTTTCTTATTCCCCCCAGGTGGCGGCAGTTTCTTATTCCCCCCAGGTGTGCGGGGCAGGTTGACTTATTCCCCCCCCCGCGCGGCGGGGCAGTTGTTAATTATTCCCCCCCAGTGGCGGTGGCGTGTTACTTCCAGTTCCCACCGCAGTGGCGGGGCCAGTGTTCTTATTCCCACCCCAGGGGGGGCAGTTGTTTACTTATTCCCCCCCAGGTGGCGGCGGCAGTGTTACTTATTCCCCCCCAGGGGCGGGGCAGTTGTTACTTATTCCCCCCAGTGGCGGGGCAGTTGTACTATTCCCCCCCAGGTGGCGGGGCAGTTGTTACTTATTCCCCCCCAGGTGGCGGGGCAGTTGTTACTTATTCCCCCCAGGTGGCGGGGCAGTTGTTACTTATTCCCCCCCAGGTGGCGGGGCAGTAGTTTGTTAATACCCCAGGTGGCGGGGCAGTAGTTTGTTAATACCCCAGGTGGCGGGGCAGTAGTTTGTTAATACCCCAGGTGGCGGGGCAGTAGTTTGTTAATACCCCAGGTGGCGGGGCAGTAGTTTGTTAATACCCCAGGTGGCGGGGCAGTAGTTTGTTAATACCCCAGGTGGCGGGGCAGTTGTTTGTTAATACCCCAGGTGGCGGGGCAGTTTGTTAATACCCCAGGTGGCGGGGCAGTTTGTTAATACCCCAGGTGGTGGGGCAGTTGTTTGTTAATACCCCAGGTGGGGCAGTTGTTTACCTTCTTCATGATGCCGGTTTTCCTCTTGCTGAACGTTGTGTATCTCCGCAGTTTGTTGTCTATAAATTCCATTTTGATCTTCACCCTCCCTCGGGTTTTCTTTCCGGGTTTTGCCCCCGACACCGTCCCGCTGCCCCCCGGGTACCCACCCCCGGCCACCAACCCCCCTCCGGGTCCCCCCAGCTCAGCCCCCCCTCCCCCTAGCTCCAGCTCGTTCAGGCCCCGTTTCACCCCCCGCCCCGGCGGATCCTCCTCCTCCCCGGACTCCGAACTGGCAGAACTAGCGCTGTACTGGGCCCCGGGGCCCCGAACCCCGACACCCACCGGGCACCCGGTCCCATTCCCCGCCCGCCGGGCCAGACCCAGACCCCGGGCCACCCCGGACTGACTACTGGGAAGCATAGCCGGGGGACATGTGCCCAGGACCTGCCCCGCACTGGGGGTGACCGGCTCTCCCTAGTGGTTCCCCTGGTCACGGTTCGTCCTGTCTCCCGAGCAGCACCTCCTTCCCTCCCGATCCGTCTCACTCTGACCGCCGCTTCCCCGCTCTCCCTCTAACAACCAATCACAACATGAGCCGAATCACACTTCGCACGCGCGATTCCCACCATTACAAATATCGGACACGATCACTGCGCGACATCGCACGGAACTACTTCCAGCTAAGTGAGCCTGACAGCTGCTCCAGGAGGAAGGATACCAACCCACCAGATCTGCTCGGGGACTATTTTCTCCCTTATAAAGCGTTACAATGTTTCCTTTTATGGCAAAGCCTGTCCTTATATGGTGAGTCACCGCGCCTCACTCTGATTCGTCGGTGGCAAAGGGAAATCGCGTCCCTGATTGGTGCGTTGGCCGCAAGGGGGAGGGGGTTAAAGTTCATTTTAGTTTTGTCAGTGGGCGTGGCTATAACGTCACGGATCATCTTAAAGGGACCGAACAGCTGTAAAAACTCCACTGGGAAGTAAAGAAATGAACAAAGTTTTATAATAATATAATGTTACACTATATATAGACAGTATTATATTATAATGTTACACTATATATATAAGACAAGTATCTCTATATAATGTTCACACTTATGAGAGACAGTATTATAAGCGTGCTTACCACATAGATAAGACTAGTATGATCATATATTCGTTACGTATATATAGAACAGTATTATATATAATGTTACACTATATCAAGACCAGTATGTAGTAGTTATCATGCTCTACAACTGATATAGTAGACCAGGTATTAGTAATATATGTTAGCACTATAGCTACATAGACAGTATTATATATAATGTTGGACAGCTATATATAGAACAAGTATTATAAATACAATGGTCAGTCTATAAAATAGACAGGTAGTTTATATAATGTACACTATAATATAGACAGTATTATAATTATCAAATGTCTACGCTATATAATTAGACTAGTATTAATCAAATATATCACTTCATATATAGAGAAGGCATATTATTGGAAATATAATAAGTGTTACGCTATATAGACAATATTAGTACAGTTTAGAGAATTATATGCTATATATCTGTAGCGCTCTGATAAAGGGTATATAGTACAGTGATATATTAATGTTAGCACTTCATATAGACAGTATTATAATATAACTGTTACTACTATCTGAATATAGTACGAGTATTATATTCAATATTTACCTAACTATATATAGACATATGATATATAATGTTACAATAGATACCTTATTATATCAAATGTTAGGACTATATTATAACATATATAATGTTAAACTATATATAGACAGTATTATATAAATGTTACACTATATAAGACAGTATTATCTTATAATGTTACCATATATAGACAGTATTAATTTATAATGTTACACTACTATATAGACAGTTATATAGTATATATTAATGTTACACATCTCAGTATAGAGACAGTATTATAATGTTACACTATATATATAGACATGTATTATTATTATAAGTGTTACCTATAATAGACAGTTATTATAATGACAGTACATCTATATAATAGACAGTATTATAAATATCATGTATGACACTATATATAGACAGTATTATATTAATAATGTTACACGATAATAGACAGTATTATAATACAATGTTACACTATATAGAGCAGTAGTCTAATATTATTATGTTAAACTATATATAGACTAGTATTATACTTATTAATGACTTTTACACGATATATAGACAGATTATAAATATTAATGTTACACATATATTATGACAAGATATTATACCAATGATTACACTATATTAGACAGTATAATGTCTATGACACTATATATAGAGAGTATTGATATATATATGTTACACTATATATAGACAGTATTATATTATAATGTACACTATATAAGCAGTCATATATTATAATGTTACACTATATATATGAACATTATAATTAAAGCAATATATACATATTATCAATGTTTACAATAGTATATAGACAGTATTATATTATAATGTTACACTATATATAGACAGTATTATATTATAATGTTACACTATATATATAGACAGTAATATAATAATATGTTACACTATTGTTAGACAGTATTATACTAAATGTTAACACTATATATAGACAGATTATAATACAAGTTACACTATATATAGACAGTATATTATATATTAATGTTACCACTATATATAGACAGTATTATAATACAAGGTTAACTTATATATAGACAGTATTATATTATAATGTTTACACTAATATAGACAGTATAATATTTAATGGTTACACTATAATATAAGACAGTATTATAATATATAACTGTTACACATTTATATAGACTAGTATTATAAATAATGTTACACTATATATATAGACAGGATTATATATTAATGTTACACTATATTAGACAGTATTATATATAATGTTACACTATATATAGACAGTATTATATTATAGATGTTACACAATATAGACAGTATTATATTATAAATGTTACAAATATACTAGACAGTATTATCATATAATGTTTACACTATATATAGACAGTTTAATAATGTTAACACTTTATATAGGACAGTATTATTATATAATGTTACGCTATATAGAGACAGTATAAATATATATATAATGTTACCTATATATAGACAGTATTATATTAATAATGTTAACACTATATATAGACGTATTATATATAATGAGTTACCACTATATATAGACAGTATTATAAGATAATGTTACACTATATATAGACAATGTATTATATTATAATGTTACACTTATATAGACAGTTTTATTTATACTAATGTTTACATATATATAGACATATATATTATAATGTTACACATAATAGACAGTATATATTATAATGTTACACTAGTATATAGACAGTATTATATAAATGTTCACTATATCATAGACAGTATTATAATATAATGTTACACTATATATAGACAGTATTATAATATAATATTGTTACACTATATATAGACAGTATATATTATATATGTTACACTCTTATATAGACAGTATTATCAATGTTACCCTATATAGTAGACAGTATTATATTATAAGTTACACTATATATAGACAGTATTATATATAATGTTACACTATTAGACAGTATATTATCATTATATGATTACACTATATATAGAAGATAATATAATGTTACACTATATATAGACAGTATTATATATAATGTACCTATAATAGACAGTATTATATTATAATGTTACACATATAGACAGTATTATAATATAATGTTACACTATATATAGACAGTATTAATAATTATAATGTTACACTATATAACAGTATATATATTATAATGTTTTCACTATATATAGACAGTATGTATAATGATTACGCATATATATAGACAGATATTAATATATAATGTTAACACTATATATAGACAGATATATAATATATGTTACATATATATAGACAGTATTATATTATAATGTTACACTATATATAGACATATATATAATAGATGTACACTATATATAGACAGTATTATATCTATAATGTTACACTATATATAGACAGTATTATATATGATTTGTTATCACTATGTTTATATAGACAGTATTATAATATAATGTTAACAGCCTATATATAGACAGTATTATAATATAATGTTTACCTATATATAAGACAGTATTATATTATATATGACTATAATGTTACGCGGGGTACTATATATAGACTAGTATATATAGTATAATGTTACACTATATATAGACAGTATTATATATAATGTTAGCTATATATAGACAGTATTATATTATAAGTTACTATAATAGACAGTATTATAATATAATGTTACACTTTATATAGACAGTTATATAAAACTAATGCATAGCCTATAATAGTAGATTATAAATGTTACCATATATATAGACAGTATTATATTATATGTTACTATATATCAAGACAGTATTAAATAATATTAATGTGTACACTATATATAGACAGTATTATATATATAATGTTACGCTATATATAGACAGTATTTACTATATAATGTTACAGCCTATATATAGACGTAATTATAATATAATGTTAAGCTATATATAGACAGTATTTTTATAATGTTACGCTATTATATAGACAGTATTATATTATAATGTATAAGCATTATAGACAAGTATATAATATATAATGTTACACTAATATAGACAGTATTATATTATAATGTTACACTATGTATATAGACAGTATTATATGTAAATGTACCACATATATAGACAGTATTATAATATAACTGCTTAATATATAGACAGTATTATATTATAATGTTACACTATATAGAGACAGTTTATAATGATTACACTATATTATAGACAGTATTATAATATTAAGTTACACTATATATAGACAGTATTATAATAAATGTTACACTATAATATAGACAGTATTATTAATATAAATGTTACACTATAATAGACAGTATTATAATAAATGTACCACTATATATAGACAGATTATTATTAAATGTTACACTATATATAGACAGTATTTATCTATGTACACTTATATATAGACAGTATATATAATATAGTCTACACTATATATAGACAGTATTATAATAAATGTTACCTTATATATAGACAGTTATATAGTTACTATATATGTTTTAACTATATATAGACAGTATTATAATATAATGTTACACTATATATAGACAGTTAATTATAATGTTACACTATATATAGACAGTATTATTAATGTATAATAGACACTAATAATAGACAGTATTATATATAATGTTACACTATATATAGACAGTATTATAATATAATGTTACACTATATATAGACCAGTATTATATATAATGTTACACTATATATAGACAGTATTATATTAATGTTACACTATATATAGACAGTATTGTAAATATAATGTTACACTATATATAGACAGTATTATATTATAATGTTACACTATATAGACAGTATTATATATAATGTTATATATATAGACAGTATTATAATGAATGTACACTAATATAGACAACAGTATTATAATAATGTTACACCTATAGACCTAGTATTATAATTACAATGTTACCTACTATATATATACAGAGTTATAGTATAATGTTACACTATATATAGACAGTATTTATACCCATAATGTTACATATATATAGACAGTATTAGATAAATGTTAACACATATATAGACAGTATTATAATATAATGTTACATATATAGACAGTATTATATATTATAATGTTACTTACTATATAGACAGTATTATAATAAGTTACACTATATATAGACAGTATTATATTATAATGTTACACTATATATAGACAGTATTATAATATAATGTTACACTATATAGACAGTATTATAATACAATGTTACACTATATATAGACAGTATTATTATAATGTTACACTATATATAGACAGTATTATATTATAATGTACACATATAGACAGTATTATAATGTTACACTATATATAGACAGTATTATATTATAATGTTACCTATATATAGACAGTATTATATTATAATGTTACACTATATATAGACAGTATATAATATAATGTTACACTATATATAGACAGTATTATATTATAATGTTACACTATATATAGAGTATTTATATAGAATGTTACACTATATAAGACAGTTTATATATATAATGTTACAATATATAGACAGTATTATATATAAGGTTACCTATAGACAGTATTATATATTCATAATTGTACCATATATAGACAGTATTTAATATAATGTTACACTATTATAGACAGTATTATAATACAATGTTACACTATATATAGACAGTATTATTTATAATGTTACACTATATATAGACAGTATTATATATATAATGTTACACTATATAGACAGTATTATAATAATGTTACACTATATATAGACAGTATTATATTATAATGTTACGCTATATATAGACAGTATTATATTATAATGTTACACTATATATAGACAGTATTATATTATAATGTTACACTATATATAGCGACATTATTATATAATGTAACACTATATAGACAGTATTATAATAAATGTTACACTATATATAGACAGTATATATATTATAATGTTACACTATATATAGACAGTATTTATTATATATGTTCACTATATAGACAGTTATAAATGTTACACTATATATAGAACAGTATATATTATAATGTTACACTATATATAGACAGATATAATAATGTTACACTATTATGACATTATAATACAGTTACACTATATATAGACAGTATTATATAATGTTACACTATAATAGACAGTATTATAATATAATGTTACTACTATATAGGCAGTATTATAATAAATGTACACTATATATAGACAGTATTATAATATGTTACACTATATATAGACAGTTTATATTATAATGTTACACTATATAGGACAGTATTAATACAATGTTTACACTATATAGACAGTTTATAATATCATGTTACTATATAGACAGTATTATATTATAATGTTACACTATATATAGACAGTATTATATTATAATGTTACGCTATATATAGACAGTATTATAATATAATGTTACACTATATAGACAGTATTATAATATAGAATTGTTACACTATATAGACAGTATTATAATGTATACAGTTAACACTATATATGACAGTATATAAATTATAATGTTACCTATATATAGACAGTATTATAATATAATGTTACACTATATAGACAGTATTATAATAAATGTTACTATATATAGACAGTATTATATAATGTTACATCTATATAGACAGTTATAATTTAATGTTACACTAATATAGACACAGTATTATAATACAATGTTACACTATATAGACAGTATTATATTATAATGTTTACACTATATAGACGTATTATAATTATAATGTTACACTATATAGACAGTATTATAATATAATGTTACACTATATATAGACAGTATTATAATGTTACACTATATATAGACAGTATTATAATATAATGTTACACTATATAGACAGTATTATAATACAATGTTACACTATATATAGACAGTATTATAATATAATGTTACGCTATATATAGACAAGTATATAATAATGTTACACTATTATAGACAGTATTATATATAATGTTACACTATATAGACAGTATTATAATACAATGTTACAACTATATATAGACAGTATTATAATATAATGTTACCTATATATAGACAGTATTATAATACAATGTTACACTATATATAGACAGTTATTATATTATAATGTTACACTATATATAGACAGTATTATAATACAATGTTACACTATATATAGACAGTATTATAATGTACACTATTATTAGACAGAATTATATTATAATGTTACACTATATATAGACAGTATTTAATATAATGTTACCTATATTATAACGTAGTATTATAATGTACACTATATATAGACAGTATTATAATATAATGTTACACTATATTAGACAGTATTATAATTACAATGTTACATATTATAGACAGTATTATAAAATGTACACTATATATAGACAGTATTATAATATAATGTTCACTATATATAGACAGTATGATAATATAATGTTTACATAATATAGACGTATAATTAACAATGTTTACAACTATATAAGACAGTATTATAATATAATGTTACCTATATTAGACAGTATTAATTATAATGTTTACACTATATATAGACAGTATTATATATACCATGGTACACTATATATAGACAGTATTATAATATAATGTTACACTATATTAGACAAAGTAGCGTATTTAATACAATGAGTACACTATATAGACAGTATTATAATATAATGTACCACTATTATAGACAGTATTAACATGTTACACTATATAGACAGTTATATATAATACATGTTACACTATATATAGACAGTATATAATACAATGTTTACACTAGATATAGACAGTATTATAATAAATGTTACACTATATAGACGTATTATTATTATACAATGTTACTATATATAGGACAGTATTTTATTAAATACAACTGTTACACTATATATAGACAGTATACAGATTTCCTCCCCAGAATTTTTTTCCAGCCGGGTGGCATGAAAAAGTAGCCGGGTGGGACAGGACGGGGAAATTTGGTGGTGGGGAAAATTAAATATGCTCTATTTTTACTAGTTAATTATTTCCCAATATTTTTAAGGTTTGACATGCCCTTTAAACAGTATGCAGTATAACTACATTGAAACAATACAGGCTTCCTCATATTCTAATGGGAATACTGATCAGCCTTGCATCATGCTCATTATATAGGTTAGGGATGTCTAACTTTGTTCCACTAGATGTTTGCAGAATGCCGGGAGTTGTAGTTTTAGAAACATCTGAGGGTAACCCAGATGTAACATGGCAGCACAAGCAAATGTGACCCACATACAGCGGTGCCACCTTTTTGCGGCCTTAGGGATCTTGCAAAAACTAGTAAACCTACATCTAAATTCTTAATTTAGTCACAACAGTGGTCTCTCAAGAAAGTTTTTCCAGCCGGGTGGCATGAAAAAGTAGCCGGGTGGGCCGCCCGGCTAAAAGACCCTAGGGAGAACACTGGTATTATATTATAATGTTACACTATATATAGACAGTATTATAATATAATGTTACACTATATGTATACAGTATGGGTAGATTTGTAACATGCAGTAACAGTATGTATGTGTCAGATGGGGGTGGGTTCCCCATTTAGAATCTAAGGCGCAGAATCCACAGAAGAAACTTGCAGCATTACAAAGCTTGGCAAACCTGGGAAATGCAGGTACTGGCAGGGGCCAATAAACTGGAGGGTGGACATGGGGCAGATAAGGTGGAGAAGGAAGATAGCTTTGTAAGGGTCACCAGGGGAAGTAGGGGACGGAAGGATAGGGGGGCTTCTTCCCAGCTGGTCGATCCCAACAGATTTGCCATGTTAGGTGAAGATGTGGAGGACGATGGCTCGGAAGCAGCATGTATGGAGTGGGCCTTTCCCTTGAGCACCCAGGGGACGGCCATCTCCAATACAAGGGAGGGAGAACTGGGGGCTAGGAAGGATAGACAGGTGGTAGTGGTAGGGGACTCCATTATTAGAAGGGTAGATAGGGTAACTTGCCGCCAAGACCCTACATGCCGAACAGTGTGTTGTCTGCCTGGTGCTAGGGTTCGACATGTGGTGGATCGTGTAGACAGATTATTGGGTGGGGCTGGGAGTGACCCGGCGGTCTTGGTTCACATTGGTGCCAATGACAGTTAGAGGAAGAGGCGAGGTCCTTAAAAATAATTTTTTTAGAAATAATACCACAGCCACGTGCTACGCTAGGGAGGCAACGGGAGCTCAGGAGTATAAATGCGTGGCTAAGAGAGTGGTGTAAGGAGATGGGGTTTGGGTTTTTAGAGAACTACACTTTTCTGTTGGCTACAGGCTCTTTAGGAGAGACTTATTGCACCTCAATGGTGATGGTGCAGCTGTTTTGGGGGAGAAGATGGCTAGGGGGTTGGAGGAGATTTTAAACTTGTTATGCGGGCTGGGTACATTGGACTAAACAGGGGTAGAAAGAGGGATTAAGGATCAGGGGCTAGTAAGATAATGGAGGGTGGAAATGGGGAGCATAGAGGATAAGGAGGCATGTATGTCCATGTTTGAAAGTAAATTGAATGATAATCTAAAATGTATGTCTACAAATGCAAGAAGTCTGTCTGGAAAAACTGGAGAATTAGAACTAATAGCTTTAAAGGAAAGGTTTGATGTGATCAGTATAGCAGAAACATGGCTACATGATTCACATGACTGGACAGGAAATATTAAAGGACACTCCTTATTTAGACTAGATCCCTTGGTTCTGAAATTCAATTGGATGGATCATTCGGATTTCGGAGCCTATTTTCTATAGTTACCGAACATTCGAGTATTATCGCAAATAGCCTCAAACATTCAATAATTATCAAGAATGGGCTCCGAAGTCCCGAAAGTATGTTCCATTTTCGGATTTTTGGATCTTCGGGATTTTCCTGAGATCCATACATCCAAAAATGGAATGAAACTTGTCAGTATTGGCCATCCCTAATTTAGACATGACAGAGTTAACTAGAAAGGGAAAGTTTAAGTATAAACTTTGAATTTGGCTTGAAAGACGCATTTTGGAAGGGAATGTGTGTGTTTGTGCTGCAGATTTTAAAACTCAATAACGCAAATGATGAGGATATTGTTGTTTTTTTATTTACTTTAAATATTGCTGTCACATGAATTAAAGGCAGGTCAGTTGGTGTGTGTACTCGTGTCAGGTTGGGGGATAAAATACTAACTTTTTTGATGATTGGTCAAAATGTTTTTTTTTTACTTTACTTACCCTTTAAATATGATTGCCACATGAATGAATGGGTAGCTCAGTTGGTGTATGTACCTGGATAAGGTTGGAAGTTAAAAAACAAACTTTTTTTATGATTGGTCGAAAAAAATTTTTGGTCTTGGTTACCCTTTAAGAATGGCTGCAACAGTAATGGAGGGGTAGGTCAGTGAAACTTCGGTACAGACGTGCGGGGCATATAGGAGAAGTGTGCTATCTTCTAGTAGGAATCCGCGGAAGCGTTACGGCGTTTATCGGCTAATTTACGGACATTTTTTCCCATAGACTATAATGGTAACAATCCTCAAATGTGGATATTCAAACAGTTTTTTCATGGTCATAAATAAAGTGGTGATACCCCAACCCCCCACACAGACCCAGGTACACCCACCTACTGACCTACCTTTCCATTCCCATGGAAGCCATACTTTAAGGGTAAGTATAGTCAAAAAACTAATTTTGATCAATTATCAATGAAAGTTAGTATATAGTCATACATGCAAAAACACATACACCCACCCTCATATTGGTACACACATACTGACCTACCCTTCCATTCCTGTGGCAGCCTTACCTAAAGTGGTAAATAAATCAAAAAAACTAATTTAGAATTTATCCTCAATAAAAGATAGTTTTATGGTTATAAACCAAAAAAGACACACCCCCTCAACCAGACCCAGGTACACACACCTACTGACTACTTATCCATTACAGTGGTAGCCATATTTAAAGGTAACTAAAGTAAAAAAAAACTAATTTAGATTTATCTCATAAAAGATAGTTTTATGGTTATAAACCAAAAAAAGACATACCCCCTCACCAGACCCAGGTACACACACCTACTGTCTACTTATCCATTACTGTGGTAGCCATATTTAAGGGTAACTAAAGTAAAAAAAAAACTAATTTAGATTTATTCTCAATAAAAGATAGTTTTATGGTTATAAACACAAAAAGACACACCCCCCTCAACCAGACCCAGGTAACACACCTACTGATCTACTTATCCATTACTGTGGTAGCCATATTTAAAGGGTAACTAAAGTAAAAAAAAACTAATTTAGATTTATCCTCAATAAAAGATAGTTTTTATGGTATAAACACAAAAAAGACATACCCACCTCAACCAGACCCGATACACACACCTACTGATCTACTTATCCATTACTGTGGCAGCCATACTTAAAGGGTAACTAAAGTAAAATAAAAAAAAAAAAAAAAAAAAAGTTTTTTAAACCCCACAGGGATAGGTACAACACCTATGACATTGCGTGAGTTGTAGTGTTTAGAAACATCTGAGGAGGGGGTACCCAGATGTAACATGGCAGCACAAGCAAATGTGACCAATACAGCGGTGCCACCTTTTTGCGGCCTTAGGGATCTTGCAAAAACTAGTAACCTAACAACCACATATAATATCTAAATTAGTCACAACAGTGGTCTCTCAAGAAAGTTTTTCCAGCCGGCCGGTGGCATGAAAAAGTAGCCGGGGTGGGCCCGCCCGGCTAAAAGACCCTAGGGAGAACACTGGTATTATATATAATGTTACACTATATATAGACAGTATTATAATATAATGTTACACTATATGTATACAGTATGGGTAGATTGTAACATGCAGTAACAGTATGTAGGTGTCAGATGGGGGTGGGGTTCCCCATTTAGAATCTAAGGCGCAGAATCCCCAGAAGAAACTTGCAGCATCAAAGCTTGGCAAACCTGGGAAAGCAGGTACTGGCAGGGGCCAATAAAACTGGAGGGTGGACATGGGGCAGATAAGGTGGAGAAGGAAGATAGCTTTGTAAGGGTCACCAGGGGAAGTAGGGGACGGAAGGATGGGGGGCTTCTTCCCAGCTGGTCGATCCCAACAGATTGCCATGTTAGGTGAAGATGTGGAGGACGATGGCTCGGAAGCGCATGTATGAGTGGGCCTTTCCCTTGAGCACCCAGGGGACGGCCATCTCCCATACAGGGAGGGAGACTGGGGGCTAGGAAGGATAGACAGGTGGTAGTGGTAGGGGACTCCATTATTAGAAGGGTAGATAGGGTAACTTGCCGCCAAGACCCAACATGCCGACAGTGTGTTGTCTGCCTGGTGCTAGGGTTCGACATGGGTGGATCGTGTAGACAGATTATTGGGTGGGGCTGGAGTGACCCGGCGGTCTTGGTTCACATTGGTGCCAATGACAGTTAGAGGAAGAGGCGAGGTCCTTAAAATAAAATTTTTTTAGAAATATACCACAGCCACGTGCTACGATCAGGAGCAAGGGAAGCTAGGAGTATAAATGCGTGGCTAAGAGAGTGGTGTAAGGAGATGGGGTTGGGTTTTAAGAACTAAACTTTTTCTGTTGGCTACAGGCTCTTTAGGAGAGACTTATTGCACCTCAATGGTGATGGTGCAGCTGTGTTTGGGGGAAAGATGGCTAGGGGGTTGGAGGAGATTTTAAACTTGTATCGTGGGGCTGGGTAACATTGGACTCAAACAGGGGTAGAAGAGGGATTAAGGATCAGGGGTCAGTAAGATAATGGAGGTGGAAATGGGGAGCATAGAGGATAAGGAGGCATGTATGTCCATGTTTGAAAGTAAATTGAATGATATCTAAAATGTATGTCTAACAAATGCAAGAAGTCTGTCTGGAAAAACTGGAGAATTCAGAACTAATGCTTTAAAAGGAAAGGTTTGATGTGTCAGATAGCAGAAAACATGGCTACATGATTCACATGACGGGACAGAAATATAAAGGACACTCCTTATTTAGACTAGATCCCTTGGTTCTGAAATTAATTGATGGATCATTCGGATTTCGGAGCCTATTTCTCTATAGTTACCGAACATTCGAGTATTATCGCAAATAGCCGCTCAAACATCAATATATATCAAGAATGGGCTCCGAAGTCCCGAAAGTATGTGCCATTTTCGGATTTTTGGATCTTCGGGATTTTCCTGAGATCCATACATCCAAAAATGAATGAAATGTACAGTATTGCCATCCCTAATTAGACATACAGAGTTAACTAGAAAGGGAAAGTTTAAGTATAAACTTTGAATTTGCTGAAAGACGCATTTTGGAAGGGAATGTGTGTTGTTTGTGCTGCAGATTTAAAACTCAAGATAACGCAAATGATGAGATATTGTTGTTTTTTTATTTACTTTAATATTGCTGTCACATGAATTAAAGGCAGGTCAGTTTGGTGTGTGTACTCGTGTCCAGGTTGGGATAAATACTAACTTTTTGATGATTGGTCAAATGTTTTTTTTTTACTTTACTTACCCTTTAAATATGATTGCCACATGAATGAATGGGTAGCCTCAGTGGTGATGTACCTGTGGAAGGTTGGAAGTTAAAAACAAACTTTTTTTATGATTGGTCGAAAAAAATTTTTGGTCTTGGTTACCACTTTAAGAATGGCTGCAACAGTAATGGAGGGGTAGGGTCAAGGTGTTGTAACCTAGCCCTGTGGGTGTTAAAAAAAAACTTTTTTTTTTTTTTTTTTATTTTTACCTTTAGTTACCCTTTAAGTATGGCTGCCACAGTAATGGATAGTAGATCAGTAGGTGTGTGTATCTGGGTCTGGTTGAGGGGGTAATGTCTTTTTTGTGTTTAAACCATAAAACTATCTTTTTATTGAGGATAAATCTAAATTAGTTTTTTTTTTTACTTTAGTTACCTAATATGGCTACCACAGTATGGATAAGTGAGATCATAGGTGTGTGTACCTGGGTCTGGTTGAGGGGGGGTGCTTTTTGTTGTGTTATGATACCATAAAACTATCTTTTATGGATAAATACTAAATTAGTTTTTTTTTTACTTTAGTTACCTTTAAATATGGCTCCACAGTAATGGATAAGTGATCAGTAGGTGGTGTTCCTGGGTCTGGTTGAGGGGGTATGTCTTTTTTGTGTTTATAACCTAAAAACTATTTTTTTATTGAGGATAAATATAATTAGTTTTTTTTTGTTTACTTTAGTTACCTTTAAATATGGCTCACACGTTAACGGGTAAGTGTAGATTAGTAGGTGTGTGTACCTGGTCTGGTTGAGGGGGTAGTAGCTTTTTGTGTTTTAACCATAAAACTATCCTGTGTATTGAGGATAAATCTAAATATTTTTTTTTACTTTAGATTACCTTTAAAGATGGCAGCCACAGTAATGGATAAGGTAGATCAGTAGGTGTGTGTACCTGGGTTTCTGGTTAGGGTGCGGGGTGTGTCTTTTTGTTGTTATAACTAAATAAAACTATCTTTTATTGGGATACATCTTAAAATTAGTTTTTTTACTTAGTTACCCTTTAAAGTATGGCCTCCACAGTAATGGGATAAGGAGATCAGTAGGTGTGTGCTTACCTGGGTTTGGTTGAGGGGGGGTATATGTCTTTTTTGTTTTATAACCATATAATATCTTTTATTGAGATAAATCTAAATTAGTTTTTTTACTTTAACCATTTAGTATGGCTCCACAGTAATGGATAAGTATTGACTCAGTAGGTGTGTAAACCTGGGTCGGGCGGTTCAGGGGTATGTCTTTTGTGTTGGGTTATAACCATGTAAAACTATCTTTTATTGAGGAATAAATTAATCAGTTAGTTTTTTTGATTTAGTAACCCTTTAGTATGGCTGCCACAGAATGGAAGCTGAGTCAGGGTAGTGTGGTACCTGAGGTCGGTTGGGGTATGTTTTTTGATGTGCTAAACATAAAACTTATCTTTATTGGGATAAATCTAAATTAGTTTTTTTGACTAGTATTACCTTAGTTATAAGGCTTGCAACATAGCGGGAAGGGTTAGGTCAGTAGGGGTGTGTACCTGGGTTGGGTGATTAGTTTTGGCATGTATGACTAAAACAACTTTCTGATTAATGATCAAAAATCTAAGTTTGTTTGACATTATACCCTTAAGGTATGGATTCCATGGAATGGAAAGTATGTCAGTAGGTGGGTGTACCTGCGTCTGTGTGGTGAGGGCGGGGTGGATCACCATTTGGGTTATGACCTGAAAAAACTGTTTTGAATATTAATTTGAGATGAATTGTTTACATATAGTTATGGAAAAATGGCCGAAATACAGGATAAAGCAGTGAAGGCGAGTGACCTAGGTAGTTTTGTTCTCCTATATGCCTCCGGTTGTGTGGTGTTCTGTTAATAAAACTGGGGAGGAGATTACGGTCCTTTAAATAAATCAAATGGAATGGGTAGCTAGTGGTTGATGTACCGGTCAGGTTGAAGTAAAAAAAAACAACTCTTCTTGGTTGGGTATGTGTATCCGTAACTACCTTTAATGCTCTAAAATTTTTAGACTATTAGTTACCTTTACGATTATGGCTGCCACAGATAAGGACGGGTAAGGTCAGTAGTTTTGTGTGTATCAAGGTCGTTGGGCGGTAAAAAAACCTTTGATGAAATATCAAAGCTTTTTTTGAATCTAAGTTACCCTTTAATATGGCTGCATAAATGGTAGGTAGGTCAGTAGGTGTGGTCCGTGCTGGTTAGGGTTGGTGTTTAAAAAAAACTAACTTCTGGTTGAGATGATCAAATTATGTTTGTTTTGACTTTAGTTACCCTTTAATATGGGCTGCCACAGTATGGATAAGTAAATAGTAGGTGGTTGACCTGGTCTGGTTGAGGGGTTGGTCTTTTTTTGTGTTTATAACCATAAAACTATCTTTTATGAGAAATAATCTAAATTAGTTTTTTGACTAGTTACCCTTTTAAGTATGGTGCCAGTAATGGAAAGTAGATCAGTAGGTGTGTGTACCGGGGTCTGGTTGAGGGGTATGTCTTTTGTGTTTTATAACCATAAAACTATCGTTTATGAGATAAATCTAAATTAGTTTTTTTGACTTTAGTTACCCTTAAATAGGCTGCACAGTAATGGATAAGTAGAATAGTAGGTGTAGTACTGGTCTGGTGAGGGGGGTGTGTCTTTTTGTGTTTATAACCATAAAAATATCTTTTATGAGAATAAATCTAAATTAGTTTTTTTGACTTTAGTTACCCTTTAATATGGCTGCCAGTAATGGAATAAGTAGATCAGGGGTGTGTGTACCTGGGGGCTGGTGAGGGTGAGGGGTATGTCTTTGTTGTGTTATTCAACCAAAACATCTTTTATTGAGGATAAATCTAAATTAGTTTTTTGACTTAGTACCCTTTAAGATATGGCTGCCACAGTAATGGATAAGAAATAGGGTGTGTACCTGAGGTTGGTTTGGGCGGGGTGTGTCTTTTTGTGTGTAAACCATATAAAATATCTTATGAGAATAAATCTAAATTAGTTTTTTTGACTTAGTTACCCTTGAAGTTGGATGCCACAGTAATTGAAAAGTAGATCAGTTAGGTGTGTGTGTACCTGGGTCTGGTTAGGGGGGGTATGTCTTTTTTGTTGTTTATAACCATAAAAACTATCTTTTATTGAGTAAATCTAAAATTAGTTTTTTTGACTTTAGTTACCCTTTAAGTATGGCTGCCACAGTAATGGATAAGTAGATCATAGGTGTGTGTACCTGGCGTCTGGTTGAGGGGGTGTGTCTTTTTTGTGTTTATAACACTTAAAACTATCTTTTATTGAGGATAATATTAAATTAGTTTTTTACTTTAGTTACCCTTGTAAGATGGTGCCACCGTAATGGATAAGTAAGTCAGTAGGTGTGTGTACCTGGTTCCGGTGGAGGGGGGTATGTCTTTTTGTGTTTAAACCATAAAACTATCTTTTATTGGGATAAATCTAAATTAGTTTTTTTACTTTAGTACCCTTTAAGTATGGCTGCCACGTAATGATAAGTAGATCAGTAGGTGTGTACCGGGTCTGGTTGAGGGGGTAGTCTTTTCTTTTTTGTGTTTATAACCATAAAACTATCTTTATGAGGATAAATCTAAATTAGTTTTTTTTACTTTAGTTACCCTTTAAGTATGGCTGCACAGTAATGGAAAGTAGATCAGTAGGTGTGTGTACCTGGGTCGTGTGAGGGGGGGTATGTCTTTTTTTGGGTTATTAGAACCAGTAAAACTATCTATTTTGAGGATAATATGATTTAAATTAGTTTTTTTACTTAGTTACCCTTTAAGTATGGCTGCCACAGTAATGTGATAAGTAGACGTAGGTGTGTGTACCTGGGTCTGGTTGGGGGGTATGTCTTGGTGTTATAACCATAAACATCTTTTATTGAGAATAAATCTAAATAGGTTTTGAATTTAGTTACACCTTTACGGATTGGCTGCCACAGTAATGGCGTAAGTAGATCAGTAGGGTGTGTACTGGGTCTGTTGAGGGGTATGTCTTTTGTGTTTATAACCATAAAACTATTTTATGCGAAAATCTAAATTAGTTTTTTTATCTTAGTTACCCTTAAGTATGGCTGCCACAGTAATGAGATAAGTAGATGTAGGTGTGTGTACCTGGGTCTGGTTGAGGGGTGCTTTTTTGTGTTTTATACCATAAACTATCTTTATTAGAGAAAATCTAACTTAGTTTTTTACTTAGTTACCCTTTTAAATGGCTGCCACAATGGAAAGTAGATCAGTAGGTGTGTGTACCGGGTTGGGTTGAGGGGTATGTCTTTTTTGTGGTTATAACCATAAACTATCTTTTATTGAGGATAATCTAAATTAGTGTTTTTTTACTTAGTGTACCCTTTAAATGGCTGCCAGTAATGGATAAGGTAGATCAGTAGGTGGTGTATGCTTACGGTGGTTGTTGAGGGGGTTGTCTTTTTGTGTTTATAACCATAAAACTATCTTATTGAGGATAAATCTCAATAGTTTTTTTTTTGACTTTTAGTTACCACTTTAAGTATGGCTTGCACAGTAATGGATAAGTAGATCAAGTAGGTGGGTGACTGGGTCGGTTGAGGGGTATGTCTTTTTTGTGTTTATAACCATAAAATATCTTTATTGAGATGAAATATAAATTAGTTTTACTAGTCTTGTACCCTTAAGATGGCTGCACAGTAATGGATAAGTAGATCAGTAGGTGTGGTACATGGGTAGGTTGAGGGGGTATGTCTTTTTGTTGTGTTATAACCATAAAACATCTTTTAGGTGAGGATAAATCTAAATATTTTTTACTTTAGTTACCCTTTAATGATGGCTGCCACAGTTAATGGATAGTAGATCAGTAGGGATGTGACCTGGGTCTGGTGAGGAGGGGTATGTTTTGTGTTGTTAAACCATAAAACTATCTTTATTAGAATAAATCTAAATTAGTTTTTTTTACTTTAGTTACCCTTAAGATGGCTGCCACAGTAAGGATAAGTAGATCAGTAGGTGTGTTGTTCCTGGGTCTGGTTGAGGGGGTATGTCTTTTTTGTGTTATAACCATAAATATCTTTTATTGAGGGATATAATCTAAATTAGTTTTTTGACTTTAGTTACCCTTTAAATATGGTGACACCATAATGGATAAGTAGATCAGGAGGTGGTTAACCTGGGTCTGGTTGAGGGTGGATGTCGTCTTTTTTGTGTTTATAACCATTAAACTATCTTTTATTGAGGATAAATCTAAATTAGTTTTTTGACTTAGTTACCCTTAAGTATGGCCGCCACAAGTAATGGATAGTAGATCAGTAGGTGTTGTGGTACCTGGGTCTGGTGAGGAGGGGATGGTCTTTTTTGTGTTTTACTAACCATTAAAACTACTTTTATTGGGAGATAAATTCTAAATTATTTTTTTACTTTAGTTACCTTTAGTAAGGCCTGCACAGTAATGGATAAGTAAGATCAAGTAGGTGTGTGTACCTGGGTCTGGTGAGGGGTGATGTCTTTTTTGTGTTTATAAACCATTAAAACTATCTTTTATTGGAGATAATATAAAATTAGTTTTTTTTGACTTTAGTTACCTTTAAGTATGCTCCACAGATAATGGATAAGTAGATCAGTAGGTGTGTTGTACCTGGGTTGGTTGAGGGGGTAGGGTAGTCTTTTTGTGTTTTATAACCATAAAACTATCTTTTATTGAGGATAAATCTAAATTATTTTTTTACTTTAGTTACCCTTTAAGTATGCTGCCACAGTAATGGATAAGTAGATCAGTAGGTGTGTGTACCTGGGTCTGGTTGAGGGGGTATGTCTTTTTTTGTGTTTATAACAAAAACTATCTTTTATTGAGGATAAATCTAAATTAGTTTTTTTTACTTAGTTACCCTTTAAAATGGCTGACAGTAATGGATAAGTAGATCTAGGGTGTGTTACCTGGGTCCTGGTTGAGGGTTCGCTTTTTTGTGTTTATAACCCATAAACTATCTTTTATTGAGAATAATAAAATTAGTTTTGTTTTTATTTGAACATTGAAGGATGGGTCAATAGGCGTGTGTACCTGGATCAGGTTGGAAGTTAGAAATTGATTATTGATGATCATTTTTTTTTTACTTTAGTTACCCTTTAAGTATGGCTGCCACAGTAATGGATAAGTAGATCAGTAGGTGTGTGTACCTGGGTCTGGTTGAGGGGGTATGTCTTTTTTGTGTTTATAACCATAAAACTATCTTTTATTGAGGATAAATCTAAATTAGTTTTTTTTTTACTTTAGTTACCCTTTAAATATGGCTGCCACAGTAATGGATAAGTAGATCAGTAGGTGTGTGTACCCCCCCCACTAAATATCAATCTTCCACATGTCCTGAATCAAACGGTATGCCATATGCGTGGATGCACACAGAGACGTGGCCACCAACTAGCTCAAATGGGACGCATGCACAAATGCAATTACAAGAAAGAATCAAAGTGCTCTGTAATTTGAACAGCCTACACTTTTTCTAAGGAAACAGTCCCAAAACATGGAAATTCCCCCCCAAACTATATATTTTTGGAATCTACACACCTTCATCTACGTTACCATGCCATGCTTTCATACATACATGAAGAATTCCAGACCCACTGATCCAAAGAAGTCCGTGCTTTTAGGAGATTTTGTGAAAAAATAAAATAAGAGGACTCAATGGTTGAAATCCTACCTAAACCCACTTGGCAAGTAAAAAAACCCACTAAACGGCAGAGACGGGGCCACCAACTAGCTCAAATGGGATCCATGCGCAATTGCAATTACAAGAAAAAATAAACAAAAGGCCACAACCCACCCCCCACCCCTATCCCCACTCCCCCTTTTAGTGGTATTTTAGTGAAAAGCAGTTAGTACGGAGAGTCCCACAAGTTTTTGCACACTTTTACTGATCCTAAAAGTTAAATCTGGTCTTTTTTTGGTACCTCTGCAAAATTCCCTACTAAAATAGGCTTAGTTTCCCTTGAAATCGAACAAATAATGATCCGCGTTTACTTTAGCGATATCACCGGGGACATTGGGAAGCTTGGAGAAGACAATTTTTTTTGCTAATTTATAGTTTTTAGGTTAAAAAAAAAAGGTGTGTGTATCACTTTAAGATTTTATTTTGTGTGCATTTCCCCTATTTTTTGGGGATCATTCCCAAAGATGATCATCAAATCATCTTAGGGAATGATACCGAACTTGGAATACGGGCATAAATGCCCGTTTTCCAATTCGAAATCCGATCGGAAAAATCACTTCCCGGAAATCATTTTCCAGGAAGTGATTTTTCATTCATTGGCAAAGATCAATAAATTGGTGATCAGAAGTGATCACCAAATTTTGATCTCTGTCCCCATTTTTTTTCTAAGTCTTCGCTAAGTAAGAAAAAATCCTATTTGTGAATGGAACTTTGAGTTCCATTCACAAAATGTATAGTAAAGCTGTCAGCTTGACAGCTTGTACTATACTTAGGGACTGCAGCATGATCTCCATAGATCATGCTGCAGTACCTCCACTGGACCACCGGGGGCAGCAGTGTACCTCCATATGGGAAGACCCCGGTGAAGGAGGAAGTTCTGTGATGTCACCGGGGTCTCCCATTCAGCTTCCTCCTCCGGACCGGCAGCTTCAAGGTAGGGAAGACTTCAATGCAGGATATCTCCTGATCCCCCCCTCGGATTTGGACGAAACCGAGGGGGGATCGAGGGGACTAGGGGGGCAGTTGAATGCTGCCCCCCGATCGGCCCTAGCAGGGGGGAAAAAATTTTTTGGAGGGGGGAAGCCACAGATCGTATATTCACGATCTGTGGCAGTTTGTGCATTCACTGCACAGATCGTGAATATACGATCTGTGGCAGTGAAAGGGTTAAAGGGAGTGGGATTAATACCTTTAAATACAAGGTGTTGCTAGTAGACAAATATAAATCTAATTTACAATGGGTACAAAGTATCTACATAAACCTACAAATCATTCCCCAGTATTGAGTGGGTCATAAAGATCACCGAGTCCAGTTGTCAATTACAACCAAAAAACAGACTTTATTGCCCCCAACACAAAAACAAAGCCCCTCAATGTAAATCCCCCCTCACCTAGTGTGACCGGGAGGGGTCTATGTACCATTAATGATGTTATACAGTATTGTGTTATACCTAGTGTAACCGGGAGGGGTCTATGTACCATTAATGATGTTATACAGTATTGTGTTATACCTGTATGACCGGGAGGGGGTCTGCTACCATTAATTATGTTTATACGGTATTGTGTTATACCTAGTGTGACCAGGAAGGGGTCTCTGTACACAGTATGATGTTTACGGTATTGTGTTAACCTAGTGTTGACCAGGAGGGGTCTATGTACCATTAATGATTGTTTACAGGTATGTGTTATACCTGTGTGACCAGGAGGGGTCTATGTACCATTAATGATGTTTATACAGGATTGTGGTTATACCTAGTGTGACCAGGGGGTCTATGTACCATTAATGATGTTAACGGTATTGGTTTTACCAGTGGTGACCAGGAGGGGTCTATGTACCATGAGTTATAAGTATTGTGGATACCTAGTGTGACCAGGAGGGGTCTATGTACCATAATGAGTTATACGAGTATTTGTGTTATACCTAGTGTGACCAGGAGGGGTCTCTGTACCATTAATAATGTTATACAGTATGTGTATACCTTGTGTGACGGAGGGGTCTATGTACCATTAATGATGGTATACGTAGATTGTGTTATACCCTAGTGTGACCCAGGAGGGGTCTACTGTACCATTAATGAGTTATACAGTATTGTGTGTTATACCTAGTGTGACCGGAGGGGTCTATGTACCATTAATGATTTGGTTGTTATCTAGTGACAGTATATTTGATGTTATACCTGTGTGACCGGAGGGGGTCTCTGTACCATTAATGATGTTATAACGGTATTGTGTTATACATAGTATGACCGGGAGGGGTCTATGTACCATTAATTATGTTATACGGTATTGTGTTATACATGTGGACCAGGAGGGGTTCTGTACCTTATGAGTAACGTATGTGGTTATACCTAGTGTGACGAGGAGGGCTAGTGACCATTATGATGTTATACCAGTATGTGTGTATATACCAGTGTTACCAGAGGGGTCTATGTACCATGATGTTATTACAGTATTGTGAAATACTGTGACCAGGAGGGGTCTATGTACTTAATGATTTATACATATTGGTGATAACCTAGTGTGACCAGGGGGTCTCTGTACATTAATGATGTATACGGTATTGTGTTATACCTAGTGTACCAGGAGGGGTCTATGTACCATTAATGATGTTATACGTATTGTTGGTTATACCTAGTGTGACCAGGAGGGTTCTATGTACCATTAATGATGTTATACAGTATTGTGTTATACCTAGTGTGACCAGGAGGGGTCTTGTACCATTAATGATGTTAACGGTATTGTGTTATACCTAGTGTGGACCGGGAGGGGTCTTATGTACCATTAATGATGTTATACAGTATTGGTTTATACCTAGTGTGACCGGAGGGGTCTTATGTACCATTAGGATGTATGTTTACATATTGGTGTTAACCTAGTGTGACCAGAGGGGTTCTATGTACTATTAATGATGTTATACGGTATTGTGTATACATAGTGTGCAGGAGGGTCTTTACCATTATGAGTTATACGGTATTGTGTTTACCTAGTGTGACGCAGGAGGGTCTATGTACAATTAATGATATGTTATACAGTATGTGTTATACCTAGTGTGAACCGGGAGGGGTCTATGTACCATTAATGATGTTATACAGTATTGTGTATACTATGGTGTGACGGAGGGGTCTATGTACCATTAATAGGTTATACGGTATTGTGGTATACTGTGTGACCGGAGGGGTCTCTGTACCATTAATGATGTTATACGGTACTTGTGTTATACCTAGTGTGACCAGGAGGGGTCTCTGTACCATTAATGATGTTATACAGTATGTGTTATACCTAGTGTGACCAGGAGGGGGTCTAATGTACCACCATTAATGATGTTATACGGTATTGTGTTTACCTAGTGTGACGAGGGGGAGGGGTCTATGTACCCTTAATGAATGTTATACGGTATGTGTGTTATACCTAGTGTGACCGGGAGGGTCTATGTACCATTAATGATGTTAACGGGTATTGTGTTATACCTAGGTGACCGGAGGGGTCCTGACCATTAATGATGTTATACGGTATTGTGTTATAACCTAGTGGACCGGAGGGGTCTATGTACCTTAATGGAATGTTATCGGTATTGTGTTATACCTAGTGTGACAGGAGGGGTCTATGTACCATTAATGATGTTATACGGTATTGTGTTATACCTAGTGGACCAGGCGGGGGTCTATGTACCATTAATGATGTTATACGGTATGTGTATACCTAGTATGACCAGGAGGGGTCCTATGACACATTAATGATGTTATACGGTATTGTTTATACCAGTGTGACCAGGAGGGGGGTCTGATGCACCATTAATGATGTTATACGGTATGTGTTATACCTAGTGTGACCAGGAGGGGTCTATGCACCATTAATGAGTGTCTATACGGATTGTGTTTATACCTAGTGTGTGACCAGGAGGGTCTATGCAACCATTAATGATGTTATTACGGTATTGTGTTATACCTAGTGGGACCAGGAGGGGTCTCTTGACAATTAATGATGTTATACGGTATTGGTATACCTAGTGGACCAGGAGGGTTCTCTGTACATTAATGATGTTTTATACGGTATTGTGTTATACCTAGTGTGACCAGAGGGGTCTATGCACCTTAATGATGTTATACGGTATTGTGTATACCAAGTGTGACCAGGAGGGGTCTAATGCACCATTATATGAGGTTATTAGATGGTATTGTGTGATACCTAGTGTGACCAGGGAGGGGTCTATGACCATTAATGAGGTTTATACGGTATTGTGTTATACCTAGGGTGACCAGGAGGGGTATCTGTACCATAATGATGTTATACGGATTGTGTTATACCTAGTGTGACAGGAGGGGGGGTCTATGCACCATTAATGATGTTATACGGTATTGTGTTACCTAGTGTGACCAGGAGGGGTCTATGCACCATTAATGATTTTACGGGATTGTGTTATACCTAGTTGTGACCAGGAGGGGTCTATGCACCATTAATGATGTTAACGGTATTGTGTTATACAGTGTGACCAGGAGGGGTCTCTGTCCATTAATGATGTTATACGGTATTTGTTTATACCTAGTGTACCAGGAGGGGTCTATGCACCATTAATGTGTTTAACGGTATTGTGGTATACCTAGTGTGACCAGGAGGGGTCTATGCACCATAATGATGTTATACAGTATTGTGTTACCTAGTGTGACCGGAGGGGTCTATGCACCATAATGATGTTATACGGTATTGTGTTATACCTGGGTGACCGGGAGGGGTCTATGCCACCATTAATGATGTTACGGTATTGTGTTATAGCCTAGTGAGAGACCGGAGGGAGGGGTCTAGCTACATTAATGATGGTATACAGTATTGTGTTATACATCCAGATATGACCAGGAGGGGTCTGTACCATTAATGATGTTTATACGTGTATGTGTTATAACCTAGTGGTGACCAGGAGGGGTCTATGTACCATTAATGATGTTATACGGTATTGGTGTATACCTAGTGGACCAGGAGGGGTCTAGCTACCATTAATGATGTATACGATATTGTGTTATACCTAGTGTGACCGGGAGGGGGCTATGTACCATTAATGATGTTATACAGTATTGTGTATACCTAGGTGTACAGGAGGGGTCTACTGTACCATAATGATGTTATAGCGTATTGTGTTATTACCTAGTGTACCAGGAGGGTGTCTATGCCCATTAATGATGTATACGGTATTGTGTTAACCTAGTGTGACAGGAGGGGGGTATAGCAACAATAATGATGTTATACGGTATTGTGTTATACCTAGTTGTGACCAGGAAGGGGTCTAGACAATTAATGAGTTGTTTACGGTATGTGTGTTATACCTAGTGTGACCGGGAGGGGTATGACCATTAATGATGTTATACGAGTATGTGGTTATACCTAGTGTGACGGGAGGGGTCTATGCACCATTAATGATGTTATACGGTATTGTGAACCTAGTGTGCAGGGAGGGGGTCTTGCACCATTAATGATGTTATACGGTATTGTTATACCTAGTGTGACCGGGAGGGGTCTCTGCTACCATTAATGATGTATACGGTTATTGTGTTTAGACTAGTGGACGGGAGGGGTCTTGTACCATTAAGATGTTATACGGTATTGTGTATTATACCTAGTGGGACCGGAGGGGGTCTCTACCATTAATGAGTTATACGGTATTGTGTATACCTAGTGTGACCAGGAGGGGGTCTTGTACCATAAGATGTTATACGGTATTGTGTTATACTAGTGTGACCGTGGAGGGTGCTATGTACATTAATTGTGTTATACAGTATGTGTTATACTAGTGTGACCGGGGGGGTTATGATACCATTAATGATGTTTACATGTATGTGTTTATACCTAGTGTGACGGAGGGTCTATGTACCATTTTTTTTAAATTTTTTGGGGGGATGGGGGTTTATACAGTATGTGTTATACCTCGGTAAACCAGGAGGGTAGGCACATTAATGATGTTATACAGTATTGTGTTATACCTAGTGTGACCAGGAGGGGTCTCTGTACCATTAATAATGTTATACAGTATTGTGTTATACCTTGTGTGACCGGGAGGGGTCTCTGTACCATTAATGATGTTATACGGTATTGTGTTATACCTAGTGTGACCAGGAGGGGTCTCTGTACCATTAATGATGTTATACAGTATTGTGTTATACCTAGTGTGACACCAAGGAGGGGTACTATGTACCATTAATGATGTTATAAGCAGTATTGTGTTATACTGTGTGCCAGGAGGGGTCTATGTACCATAATGATGTTTATACAGTATTGTGTTATAACCTAGTTGACCAGAGGGGTCTATGTACCATTAATGATGTATACGGTATTGTTTTAACCTAGTGTGACCAGGAGGGGTCTATGTACCATGAGTTATAAGTATTGATAATACCTAGTGTGACCAGGAGGGGTCTATGTACCATTACTGATGTTATACAGGTATTGTGTTATACTAGTGTGACCAGGAGGGGTCTCTGTACCATTAATAATGTTATACAGTATGTGTTATTACTTTGTGACCGGGAGGGGTCTCTGTACCATTAATGATGTTATACGGTTATTGTGTTTATACCTAGTGTGACCAGGAGGGGTCTCTGTACCATTAATGATGTTATACTATATGGTTATACCTAGTGTGACCGGAGGGTCTATGTACCATTAATGATATTATCACAGTATTTGTGTTTATACCTAGTGTGACCGGGAGGGGTCTTGGTACCATTAATGAGTTATAGTATGGTTATACCTATTGACGAGGGGTCTATGTCCCGATTAATCGGTAAACGTATTGTGTTTATACCTGGTGACCAGGAGGGGTCTCTGTACCATTAATGATGTTATAAACGGTATTGTGTACTACCTAGTGTGACCAGGAGGGGTCTATGACCATTATGATGTTATACGTAATTGTTGTTATACCTAGTGTGACCAGGAGGGTCTAGTACCATTATGATGTTATAACAGTATTGTGATATCTATGTGTACCAGTAGGGGTCTATGTACCATTAATGATTTATACAGTATTGTTTATACCTAGTGTGACCAGGAGGGTCTTGTACCATAATGATGTTATACGGTATTGTGTATACCTAGTGTGACCCAGGAGGGGTCTATGTACCATTAATGATGTTATACGGTATTGTGTTATACCTAGTGTGACCGGAGGGTCTCTTATTACCATTACTGATGTTATACGGTATGTGTTATACCTAGTGTGACCAGGAGGGGTCTACTGTACCATAATGATGTTATACAGTATTGGTTATACCTAGTGTGACCGGAGGGGTCTTATTACCATTAATGAGGTTATACAGTATTGGTGTTATACATGAGTGTTGACCAAGGGTCTCTGTACCATTAATGATGTTTACAGTATTGTGTTCACTAGTGGTGACCAGGGGTCTCTGTACATTAATGATGTTATACGGTATTGTGTTATACCTAGTGTGACCAGGAGGGGCCTCTGTACCATTAATGATGTTATACGGTTTGTGTTATACCTAGTGTGACAGGAGGGGTCTATGTTCTCATTAATGTGTTATACGAGTATGTGTGTTATACCTAGTGTGACGGGAGGGGTCTAGTACCATTAATGATGTTATACTATTGTGTTATACCTGTGTGACCGGAGGGGTCTGTTACCATTAATATGTTATACGTATTGTGTTATACCTAGTGTGACCGGGAGGGGTCCTTACCATTAATGATGTTATACGTATTGTGTTATACCTAGTGTGACCGGGAGGGGTCTTGACAATTAAGATGTTTACGTATTGTGTTATACTAGTGTGTGACCAGGAGGGGTCCATGTAACCATTAATGATGTTATACGGTATTGTGTTATACCTAGTGTGACCGGGAGGGGTCTCTGTACCATTAATGATGTTATACGTATTTGTGTATACCTAGTGTGACCAGGGAGGGGTCTATGACCATTAATGATGTTATACGGGGTATGTGTGTTATACCTAGTGTGACCGGAGGGGTCTTGTAACCATTAATGAGTGTATACGGTATTGTGTTATACCTAGTGTGACCGGAAGGGGTCTAGTACTCTTAATGATGTTATACGGTATTGTGTTATACCTAGTGGGACCAGGAGGGGTCTATGTACCATTATGATGTTAAAAACGGTATTGAGTATACTATGTGTACCAGGTAGGGGTCCTATGTACCATTAATGTTTTACGGTATTGTGGTATACCTAGGTGATGAGGGTCTAATGCACCATTAATGATGTTATAACGGTATTGTGGTATACCTAGTGTGACCAGGAGGGGTCTAGCACCATTAATGATGTTATACGGTATTTGTGTTATCCTAGTGTGACCAGGGGGGTCTATGCACCATTAATGATGTTTTATACGGTATTGTGTTATACCTAGTGTGACCAGGAGGGGTCTATCACCATTAATGATGTTATTACGGTATGTGTTAACCCTAGTGTGACCAGGAGGGGTACTATGCACCATTAATGATGTTATACGGTATTGTGTATGTCCTAGTTGACCAGGAGGGTTATCCTCACCATTAATGATGTTATACGGTATTGTGTTATACCTAGTGTGACCAGGAGGGGTGCTATGCACCATAATGGATGTTATACGGTATTGTGTTTATACCTAGTTGACCAGGAGGGGTCTATGCACCATTATGATGTTAATACTGGTATTGTGTGATCCTAGTGTGACCAGGAGGGGTCTATGACCATTAATGATGTTATACGGTCTTGTGTATACCTAGTGTGGACCAGGAGTGTCTCCTGTACCATTAATGTATGTTAACGGTATTGTGTTATACCTAGTGTGACACAGGAGGGGTCTATGCACCATTAATGATGTTATCACGTATTGTTTAACCTAGTGTGACCAGGAGGGGTCTATGCACCATTAATGATGTTATTACGGTATTGTGTTATACCTAGTGTGACCAGGAGGGGTCTATGCACCATTATGATGTTATACGGTATTGTGTATACCTAGTGGACCAGGAGGGGTCTCTTTACCATTAATGATGTTATACGGTATTGTGTTATACCTAGTGTGACCAGGAGGGGTCTATGCCCCATTAATGATGTTATACGGTATTGTGTATACCTAGGTGACCAGGAGGGGTCTATGCACATTAAGATGTTATACAGTATGTGTTATTACCCTAGTGTGACCGGAGGGGTCTATGCCACCATTAATGATGTTATACGGTATTGTGTTAAACCTGGTGTGACGGGAGGGGTCTATGCACCATTAATGATGTTATCGGTATTGTGTTATACCTAGTGTGACCAGGAGGGGTCTATTACATTAATGATGTTATACAGTATTGTGTTATACCTAGTTATGACCAGGAGGGGATCTTGTACCATTAATGATGTTATACGGTATGTGTTATACCTAGTGTGACCAGGAGGGGTCTATGTAACCATTAAGATGATACGGTATTGTGTTATACCTAGTGTGCACCAGGGGGGTCTATGTACCATTAATGATGTTATACGGTATGTGTTATACCTAGTGTGACCGAGGGGTCTATGTACCATTAATGATGTTATACATTATTGTGTTTATACTAGTGTAACCAGGAGGGGTCTATGTACCATTAATGATGTTTATACAGTATTGTTGTTATACCTAGTGTGACAGGAGGGGTCTCTGTACCATTATGGTTATACGGTATTGTGTATACCTAGTGTGACCAGGAGGGTGTCATGTACCATTAATGATGTATACGGTATTGTGTTATGCCTAGTGTGACCGGGAGGGGTCTATGTACATTAATGTGTTTCAGTATGTGTTATACTAGTGTGACCGGAGGGGTCTAGTACCATTAATGATGTTATACAGTATTGTGTTATTACCTAGTGTGACCGGGAGGGTCTATGTACCATTAATGATGTTTATACAGTATGTGTTATAATACCTCGTGTAACCAGGAGGGGTCTCCACCATTAATGATGTTTACGGTATTGTGTTATACCTAGTGTGACCAGGAGGGGTCTAGTGCACCATTAATGATGTTATACGGTATTGTTTATACCTGGTGTGACCGGGAGGGGTCTATGCACCATTAATGATGTTATACGGTATTGTTTATACCTGGTGTGACCGGGAGGGGTCTATGTACCATTAATGAGTTATACGGATTGTTTATACCTAGTGTGACCAGGAGGGTCTATGCACATTAATGATGTTATACGGTATTGTGTTTATACCTAGTGTGACCAGGAGGGGTCTATGCACCATTAATGATGTTATACGGTATTGTGTTATACCTAGTGTGACCAGGAGGGGTTATGCACCATTAATGATGTTATACGGTATTTGTTATACCTAGGTGTGACCAGGAGGGGTCTATGACCATTTAATGATGTTATACGGTATTGTGTTTATACTAGTGTGACCGGGAGGGGTCTATGCACCATTAATGATGTTATACGTATTGTGTTTATACCTAGTGGGACCGGGAGGGGTCTATGTACCATTAATGATGTTATACGGTATTGTGTTATACTAGTGTGACCAGGAGGGGTCTATGTACCATTAATGATTTATACGGTATTGTGTTATACCTAGTGTGACACGGGAGGGGTCTATGCACATTAATGATTATTAACGGTATTGTGTTAGTACTGTGTGACGGGGAGGGTCTATGTACCATTAATGATGTTATACGGTATTGTGTTATATTGGTGACCCGGGAGGGGTCTATGTACCATTAATGATGTTATACGGTATTGTGTTATACCTAGTGTGACCGGGAGGGGTCTATGTACCATAATGATGTATACAGTCTCTGTGCTCCTATATGATCTCACTCCTATATAATCCAAAAAATATTCATGGATAAACATGGATAGACATATAGTCAATTACTGTGTTATAAGTCCTGTTCCACCTACGTAAAGCGAATATAAATCCTCATAGAGGATCCTGGGTAGGTTTTTACTTAGTCCCAATCACTTACGTTCCTTATCTAGAGTCTCGGGAAATATTCTTGAAAGTTAAAAAAAAAAATTTTTTTTTGTTTATTGATCAAAATGTAATTTTGACTATAGTTACCCTTTAATTATGGCTGCCACAGAAATGGAAGGGCAGGTCAGTAGTTTTGTGTACCTAGGTCAGGTTGGGGGTTAAAAAAACTTTGTTGATGATAATTCAAAATTGTTTTCTTGACTATAGTTACCCTTTAAATATGGCTGCGATAAAAATGGAAGGGTAGGTCAGTAGGTGGGTGTACCTGGATCAGGTTGGAAGTTAAAAAAAACAACTCTTGGTTGATTATTGATCAAAATTATTTTTTTGACTTTAGTTACCCTTTAAGTATGGCTGCCATAGTAATGGATAAGTAGATCAGTAGGTGTGTGTACCTGGGTCTGGTTGAGGGGGTCTGGTTGAGGGGGTATGTCTTTTTTGTGTTTATAACCATAAAACTATTTTTTATTGAGGATAAATCTAAATTAGTTTTTTACTTTAGTTACCCTTTAAGTATGGCTGCCACAGTAATGGATAAGTAAATCAGTAGGTGTGTGTACCTGGGTCTGGTTGAGGGGGTATGTCTTTTTTGTGTTTATAACCATAAAACTATCTTTTATTGAGGATAAATCTAAATTAGTTTTTTTGACTTTAGTTACCCTTTAAATATGGCTGCCACAGTAATGGATAAGTAGATAGTTTCCCGGAGTGTTATTACAGATTTTTTGATGGTTTTGTAAAAAAAGCGAGGGCTGGAGCTACACCGCACCGTTCCTACGCTTTGGCCCCCATCGATCTCTTTCTGGTACCATTGGCCTCCTCGGGGGACGCACAGAACCACTGTCTCCATCAGAAAACTCTAGCCATGAAAGAGCTACATTAACTAAATTTGTCTAGGGGGATTTCATACGACCTTCCACTGCCCCGGCTGGAGCTGGTCTTTTTTTTTTTTTTTTTTTTTTTTTTTTTTTTTTTTTTTTTTTTTTCTTTTTCTTGAAAAAAACAGACGGCGGTTACGGACCCTGCCATCGGACTACCGGGATAAAATTTTAAAATCCAACTATAAAGAATCGGTACCACTTCCTCTCATCTCTGAAAAACTGTTTGACCAGATAAAGGAGCTAAAATTTTTACCAAAATGGGGGATTTGACGGGGGGCATACAATTCTGATCATATACGCAAAGGTGAGAGTGGAAGGACCGCCTTTAAAACACCAGGGACGGTCAACTACGGAGTTATCTCGTCTAATTGCCCCTTTGGCCTTTGTTAATGCTCCGCGGTGTTCCAAGCATTTGTAAATGACATCTTCGGGATATGTAGGAATCTCTGTAGTAGTATATCTAGATGACATTTTAACTTGTCTCATGATCTGCCTCACAACGCCTCCAGGTAAAAAGCAGGGTGTTACTACGTCTGAGAGAGAATAAGGCCCTGTATGCCAAATTGGAAAAATGTTTCGTTGAGTGTTCACACGTTACCCTCTAGGGCTACCATCGTATCTGCGCAAGGGTGTCCAGATGGATCCTGTTTAAAAAGGTTTCAGCCGTCAAGATGGTCTCTTTCCTATGGGAACCAAAAGCTATTCAAAGGTTCATTGGGTTTGCCAATTACTACAGACAATTCATTCAAGGCTTCTCGTCAATAATTTTGTCCAATTATTGGCCCTTCATCAGTAAAGGTGGTTAAACCTTCATTCATGGCCCTGCAGGCCCTCGAGGGATTCAGGACGACTCAAGGAAGCCTTTGCTGTGGCACTCAGGTTCTAGTTACACCAGATCTAGTCTCCCCTTCGAAATCGAAGTTGATGCATCGGACTTGGGACGCTGGAGCCGTTCCTTTCCCAGAGGGCAGGGGCACTAAAAGAAACCTCCATCCGTGTGCGTATTTTTCCAAGGAAGTTTCTACCCAACGAACGGTTCTATTATGACGTTGGGGAATAGGGGGAACTTCTTCGTTATCAAACTGGCCTCGAAGAGTGGCGTCATCTATTAGAAGGCAACCTCTGTACCTATCACCATCCTTAACGACCATAAGACCTTGATCCAGTCCAGGGAACTCTCAAAAAGGTTAAATCCCGTCAAGCACGGTGGTCTTTATTCTTTCCCGATTTTAACTTGTTATCCACTTACCACCCCTGGTTCCAAAAACAAAAAAGACTGATGGCCCTTTCCAGATCATTTGTTGCCTCCGAATGTACTAATCCAAGATAAGGGCTCTGTTATCCCAACCACTAAAATCTTGGCATCTATTTCCCCTTCAACTTTGTTCCACGATTCAAGCCTCAACAAGATTCTGCTCCGTCGAACAACCCTTCTGGCCAAAAAGCTTTGCTTAATGTTTCTCTTCGGAAACTTATCCTTCTGCATACTCAACTGTTCCAAGCAAGCTGGGCATCCCGGTGTTTAACAAAACGTTTAATAAATTGCCGTTTCCCTTTGGTGGCCCAAAATGAGAAAAAGATATTAAAGACTTATTCAAAAGGTTACTACGCTGTGCTCCAATCCAAATATTCTAGAAACCCTCCCCGTTGTGGTCTTCTTCAACCCCTCCCAGTCGTCCAGACCTTGACCCATCTATTCCATTGGGTACTTGAGTGTGGGAAACTTCCGCATTGCCAAGAGAAACACGGTTATATTGGGTGACTGTAGGACCGCTTCAGCACAAAATGGCCCATTTTTGTACCCCTCCCTAAACTACCCATCTTCAACGGGAGTTAGCTCAACTTATTTATTTCACATATTCTTCGCTTTCATGGGATCATTTGAAATAGTATCTGACAGAGGACTCAATTGGTTCCAAATTCTGGAGAGCACTTTGTAAGTCCATGAACAATCAAGTTACAATTTTCTGCGGTTAACCACCCCACAGGTTCAACGGGGCTACTGAAAACGCACTAACCAGTCTTTGGAACAATTATTCTTCGTGTGTTTACATTTTCCTAGACCCAGGATGAATTGGGATGACCTTTCTGCCTTGGGGCTGAGTTTGGCCCCCCACTAACAATTCCCTCAGTGCTTCTACTGGAAATCTCCCTTTTTTGTGGGTATTTGGGACTAATTCCTAGATGGTTTTCCGCAAGATTTTCTTGTCACACAAGTACCTGGCTGGCCAAAATGACCTCTGCGGCCCAGATTGACCGCTATCTGGCATGCTACTGAAATACAGCTTCAGAAATCTGCTTTGTGCAAAAAACTGCAGGCAGGATGGAGACGTAGAAACCCCCAGCGTATTTATGTCGGAGACAAAGTATGGCTTCTCTGATGCTAATATTAACCTACGGGTTCCGTCCTCCAAAACTGGGTCCAAAATTTATTGGTCCTTTTTGTTCTATCTGGAATTGTCGGCCCAGTGGCTGTTCGCCTTCAACTTCCCTTCAGTACTGCGGAGTCATTAACGTGTTTCATATTTTTCTCTCATCAAAACCAGTATGTTCTAATCAGTTTCCACATCCTTTGACTACCTCCCGTTCGAATTTCCTTGATTGGTCAGCAGGAGTTTGAGGTCGAGAAGATCTTTGGACTCTAGATTCTGGAGGAGGCTCTGCAGTATTTGGTCCACTGGAAAGGTTTTGGTCGAAGAAAGAAGCGTGGATTAAAAAACATTCTGATTGCAACGCTTCCCGGTTCTAGTTAAAGATTTTCCCAGGAACTTTCCAGGGAAAAACCTGGCCCGTTTGGGGTTTCATTTGGGCCCCCGTAAGGGGGGGGTGGTACTGTCACGAGATTACCTGCCGATCCGGTCCCGCGCCGAACTGGCACTTCCGGGTGGGCGGCGGGTCGGACGTCTTGACGTCACGCCGCCGGGACACGCCGGGCGGCGCGGGAAATTTGAAAAGCCGGTGTCCTCCTGGACCCCGGTGCACGATTGTAGCATTCCGCTACCCCTTTCCCTGGCTCCCTGTAACTTACCTTGGCCTTGGATCCTGCTCCTTATTACTACTTGGCCTTATCCAATACTTTAATTGCCTGTATTCCAGTAACCTACCCTTGCTATGTGGTCCAGTGTCTCACCCTGCCTTGCATCCAGTTGCCTGCATCAAATTACTGAACATTGGCATGGGTTCCAGTGTCTCACCTTGCCTGAATCCAGTTGCCTGCATCCAATTACGTAACTGGGCCTGTATCCAGGCAGGCCTACCTTGCCGGTTTCCAGTGTATTCAACTTGCCTTGCAATACCAGTGGGCCTTGCATCCCAATACTTTACCTTGCCTGTATTTCCAGTACCTACCTGCCGGTTCCAGTGTCTCACCTTGGCATGCATCCAGTGGCGCCTGCTCCAGGCATACAGCCTTCAGTTTCCCAGCAGCATCTGTTTTCCTGCACCTCCGGACTGGTCAGGCCTCCTCCTTAAAAGCGTTTACTGGAGTACACGGGCCGTCGGCCATTATTTATCATATCTCCCTCTTTTTTCAACCAATAGTAGCATAATCTTATATGGTAAACCAAATAATAAAATTATGGTAGAAACTTGCATTATTACAAAAAACCTCTAATGTTAAGCTGTCGGTTTAAACTGAAAAAAAAAACAAATTTAAAAAAGTTAAAAACGATATTAAAATTTGTATCCCTTAGGACAATGGTAATTTTATAATTTTCTAATACAAAATATAAACCATAAAAAAAATAACATCTACCCAACAACAATGTAGTGACTAAGAGTTTATTTGCAAGGTAAAAGTTCTCTTTGAATGTTTTATTTGAAGAGATGGTGGCAAATACGTAGACAATTTATTACCAACAAAAAATGGAATAAGATGGTCAATTTATTTATAGATAAACCGGCCGAAGGACCTGTTCAGAACCAATGGAGTTATGGAGAACAAAACACACACAATACCCAACAGATCCTATAATTGTCCACTTAAGTAAACAACCCAAACCATTGGAGATGTTGTATGGATATGATGTAACTTTCTTGACTTCCTATTGGTCCACAGGACACAAAAGCTCCATTGTGGCATGTGTAACTGGACAACCTTCAGGGAAAATCCCCCACTCTGGCAACGATATATGGGTTAAAAGGGCAAGTCCACCACCAAAGAACTTTGTGGCGTTAAGGTAGGGTAACCCCCTACCCACCCCCCAAACAATCTCCATATTCTACTTACACAGCTTTCTCTCCAGCGGATGATCCGATCCGGACTCCTTGCTTGCAAAGCTAGAGTGGACAGGCCAACTTCACAGATGCAAGCTGACGCACTCGGAAATGCTGCGGACGAGAAGGCTCTGTAAGTACGGGATCGGGGGGAAATTTATTTAAAAAATATTGAGGTGGTTGGGGGTGGGCAGGGGTACTTACCTACCCCAAGGAAATTTCACGCTGAGTGCAACGATGGCTGAGATGGATCCGGATGGGGGGGGGGGGGTTGTAACTCGGCATGCTCAGACACTCAGACAACGGATTTCAGCTAGAAAAACAGACGGCTCACAGACAGCTTGGAAGTCTTCAGGTTCCTGCAGTGAAAGTGAATAGCTGGAGAAAAACCATAAGGAGAGAGATGGTAAGGTTTATTTTAAACTAGAGTGGGGCCAGTAGTGGGTTAAATTATAGTTTTGGGGGTGGGACATGCACCTTTTAAACTGAGGTGGTCTGTTAACCCTTGCATAGGTGTTTATAAAAACCCGTTAAACCCCTTATATGTGTACAGCATTTATGCAAGTGGTTGTTATTTTTATGTGTTTAGATCTGCAGCATTTAAGAGGTGTTCTGTAATTGCCGACAAATTTTACGTAGAAGCGTGATGCAACGTCATTTATTTCAGTGGAGCCATACTTTTATAAAGTAGGGGTTTAGGAGGGTTCCCAGAACATAAAAATAATACATTTGCATTGAAAGAACTAAGCGATTTTAGTATTTACTAAGATATATTTACAGCGTACAAAAGGCGCTGAAAAACCATGGTCAATTTCAAAAACCAGTAAAGGGAAAAAGATTCAACCCTAGTACAATTGTGATTCCTTTAAAAAAGATACCACATAAAAAAACCCTAGCATTGGCATGATGAAGTGAACCTGATCTTAGCACGCCTGTGTATGTATTCTCCAATATCACAACTTGAATAGTACACTTATTAGGAAATAACATGTACAGAGCTTGTCAGGGGGGGATAATGAAGTGAAAATCCTGATCTTAGCACAGCTCTGTGTAATTGTATTTCTGCAATATCCACAACTTTAATAGTTACACTTTATAGAAAAACATAGTACAGAGCTGCAGGGGGAGGATAATGAAGTGAACCTGATCTTAGGCACGCCTGTGTAATGTATTTCTCAAATATCCCAACTTTAATAGTTTACTTATAGAAAAATAACATTGTACGAGCTGCAGGGGGCGGATTAATGAAGTGAAAACCTGATCTTAGCAAAGCTCTGTGCAATGTTTTTTCAATATCACAACTTAATAGTTACACTTATAGAATAACATAGTACAGAGTGCGGGGGAGGATAATGATAAGGGAAACGGATCTTAAGCACAGCTCTGGTAATGTATTTCTCAATATCACAACTTTAATAGTTATACTTAGAAATAACATAGTACAGCAATGCAGGGCGGATAATGAAAGTGAAAACCTGATTCTTAGCACAGGCTCTGTGGCAATGTTTGTTTCATATCACAACTTAACTCAGTTACACTTATAGAAATAACATAGTACAGAGCTGCAGGGGAGGATAATGAAGTGAAACGGATCTTAGCACAGCTCTGTGTAAGTATTTCTCAATATCACAACTTTAAAGTTACACTATGAAATAACATGTATCAGGAGCTGCAGGGGGGTGCATGTATTTCTCAATCATCACAACTTTAATAGTTTGACACGTATAAGAAATAACATAGTACAGAGCTGCAGGGGGTGCAATGTATTTATCAATATCACAAACTTTACTAGTTAAACTTATAGAAATAAAACATAAGTTACAGCAGCTGCAGGGTTGAATGTATTCTCAATATCACAACTTAATAGTTACACGTATAGAAATAACCGTTACAGAAGTGGCAGGGGGCGGATAATTGAAGTGACAACCGATCTTAGCACAGCCCTGTGTAATGTATTTCTTCAATATCACAAACTTTTAATAGTTCACACTTATAGCAAAATACATAGTTACGAGGCTGCAGGGGGGAGGATAAGGAAGTGGGACATGATCTTAGCCACAGACCTGTGTAGGTATTCTTCAATATCACAACTTTTAAATATTTAAACTTATAGAATAAACATAGTACAGAGCGCAGTGGTTGCAATGGTATTTCTTCAATATAACAACTTAATAGTGAACTTATAGAAATAACAGTACAGAGCTGCAGGGGGAGGATAATGAAAGGAACCTGATCTTAGCACAGCTCTGTTGCAATGTATTTATCAATGTGTGGCCTATTTAAGGGGAATGTTGGTTAACATTTCAGTAAAACGTAAGAAAACCTATTAAAACATAACAGGGAGATTTCAATAAAAAGTTCTTATTGTAAAAATTGTGCTTATTTTGCACCCAACCAATCAGATGTTAGATTTTAAATGTTAATAAGTCTGATTGGTTGGGACAAAACATTAGCACCATTTGTTTTAACAATTATGAACTTTTATTGAATCTCCCTGATTTGTAACCAGTAATTGAGGGTGAAATCAAGTCCATAACGTAACATCCCCCCCTTTTAAAAACCCTACCTAACAATTTATCCAGAGAAAGGCAAATCACACAGGTAAAAATGGGGGAAAACATTTAAAAGGTGCATGGTCCACCCCCCACCAAAAGACTGTAATTTTAAAACCCCATTAACTGGCCACATTCTATAGTTTTAAAAAAAACATCCTTACCTTAAATTCTATGCTCCAAATGTTTTTCTGGCTGTGCCCTCCAACGTGCCAGGAATGTTGTGGTGAGCTGTCCACGTGAGGAGTTCCCTCCTGTGTCTGTCTGTGGCCCAAACCTCATCAAGAAGGGACATGCGCAGGGGGAGCCCTCCCCCCCCTCACCCACCCCAACACCATCTGGATCCACTTCTCTGAGATCGTGGCAACCTAGCGTGAAATCCTGGTTACATAAGGTAAAGTAACCAGCTCCCCCACCCCTACCGCCATAATATTTTGAAAAAAAAAACTGCCCCGCTAGTTACTACGGACCTCCTCCCGCGGCGGTTCTTCGATGGGACGTCAGCCGCATCTTAGCCAATCACAGACGCGGACCAGCCCCCTGCTGAAAATTCCGCAAAGCAGGGGAGCTGGGATAGGAGACGGCGCGGGAGAGGAATGGGCGTAAAGTAAAACATCTGGGCATTTTATTTAAAAATATATATAGTGGTTGGGGGTGGGCGGCTGCTTACATAACATTATATAAAAAGTTTAATTTTCAGGGTGGAAATGCCCTTTAATACCAGTAATTCCCCATATAAATTTAGTTTTAGAAACGTAATTCCAGCTCACTTTTAAAGGATTGATGACACTGTATAAACTTGCATGTTAGTGGCTCGGCTGGGCTTTAAATCAAAATGGGGTGGTCCTCTAGTTTTTGCCTAATTTTCCATCCAATGGCTAATTTCAGTGCTTGAAGTTTTCAGTCTCTCTTCTCGACGAATTCCTTTGTAAGGGGGGACCGCCCGTACGAGATCTGCAAAAAGCAGAATCACACACTTGGCCCCAGACAATCGCGTCGGTTTGACTTGAGCTCTGGCGTGTGCAGCACCCAATCACGGTTGGCATGTTTCCCACCCCCGATGACGTTCATCCGTGCGCCAGATACCAAAAAACAGGCAGATCTCGTGCCTTCGTCAGGTGTATTTGGAGGAGAGGATGATGCCCGAGCTGTGTTGTAGAATCGGGCCAGTCTAAGATAAAAACCTGAATAGATCTTAGGATGCAATCCATCCGGTCCTGGGGCTTATTGCTATTAACTTTGTCTAATTGGTTTCAGTCCCATATTACTCTGTCCGCCAGGAGTGAATTATTCCTCGTTTTCAAAATCGTATCTGCTTCGTACATTGAAAACTGGGGGGTCCGTGCTTGCGGTTCCCCAATGCACGGCAACCACCATTTTACAGTTATGGTGCACATCAAATGCATTGGTGTTTAAATTCTACGGGGGAATTAATTAGCGTGCATTAACACACCCACACACATCTACTGTGCTCCAAAATTTGTAAAAAATTGTATTAGATTGAAAAAGGTCAAAGAAGGAACAAAATCAGTCTTTTGCAATAAAGGTTCAAATGTGAAGTCCAAGTGCTGACCTTCCCCTGTGGTATATTGGTTTGGAGGGGAACATGTTCCATCACCTGTAATTAACAAGCGTTTGCTATGGATTAAACTTGGCCACTATTCTGCAGGGAGATTCAATAAATTAGTTCCTGTTATGGAGGAGGCTGTTGATCATCTACCAGTCATAGTCAAACACCAGGAATTTATAGGGTTTCTTGGTCCAACATCTGTGATGTTTTGGTTCGTGCTACGGACCACAAATCTATGGCCCATTCAAGCGCAGATCTTCCAGGACAGGGTGTGTTTGAGGTTCGGCCAGTCTTTTGTACCTGCGAAAACCCTACCACCCCAAGGGTGCGGAGCCCTGAAGATGGAGAAGGGGCAGCAGGAGAGGGCAGCGAAACACACAGAAGGAGATTAGAATTTGCCCATATAATCAACCAACGATGCCCTGAAATGCTCCAAAAGGAAAACTTCCCCAAAACCTCCAGGGATGAAAGTAGCTGTAATGGGCTTGCCTGTGGGAAAAAGGTAATAAACCGTTTAATTTATAAAATCTATAGAGGACTATACCCCTGTGCAATGCCCTAGCGGGTCTCTATTAGAGGGTGCTGGTTACTTTCTACAACATAAATAAGGCAATAGTAGGGAAAGGATTCACTATTACTGTAAGGGAATGATCCTTCCTTTTGTATAGATACTGTCCACATCCCATAGTCATACCATTCACATGCTTCCCACCAGACATATATAAACAATCTGTACCTAATTCACAATGGTTCAACATGCCAACCCTGTACATGGATGGTGTGGTTTTCTGCTGTTGGGTTACAGCGCATCATAAGGCTAAAGTGACAGTGGTGAATTGACTCCAGCCAGAAAATGTTTGGCACCACCAAGTGAAAAGCATGGAACATGAAGGAGGGAGATTAGTAGTTTGTTTAAACAAAGACTGAGGGAGATTCTGTGACAAAAGAAAGAAACCAAAGAGGTATCTGAGGTCAGAGACCCAATCTACAACTTACCATAAGTAACTTTAGTATTAGCGGTTGAATAACCCTACCAAGGTCTGGGTAACAGTTACTCAAAACAGTTAAAAGTATGCTCGCACCAACCCCACTCGGATCCCTGGATCAAGGAATTCTTAGTCCGTTATATAGTCTTATTAATGCAAATGACAACAATGTCCAGTAGAAGATACAAGACTCTAGAAAACCTGAATCTATGGGGTTCACCTGCCGCGCAAACGCGCCATTTTCTCTTCCATACTGGATGTTTTCATTACAGTAATTAAAAGGATATATAAACGGACTAAAAGCCTTGATCCAGGGAAAACTGAAGTGGGGTTGTTGCCGGCCATTGCTTTTCCATGGAAGGACCGGCTTCGGGAGACACCCTCAGGGAGTAAACAGGGCAAATCGCGAAGAGCCGGGCCACGGACCTCAAAGTGGAACAGTGGAGGGATAATAAGTCCATCCGGGAGGCGGGTAAGAGCAGAGACGCGAGGGGTTGGAGGGCACCAGTTGTTTTGTTTGGCAACAGGCTGGGTAAACACCATTCAAATTTCCGGGCCGACCGATATGGACGTCGGATCTTGTCTGGCGGATGGAAATATTGGAGGGTAACGTGCGCGGGGCAGCCACGGACCGAAGATTGGTCGGGTGTTCGTCTGGCGTTGGACAAGGGACGTTGATCAGGGGACTGCTGGTAAATCCGTCGGATGGCGAAAGTCCCTGTGGGGGGACCGCATTGCCGGTTACACGCACTGTTGGCCGGCAGCCACTAATTGCGGAATCGGGGACATCATTGTTCCCGGCAAAGCACTAGCTGACACGAACGGTCGGGTCAGGGACAAAAATTGTCTGAAAATCTTACTCAGGCCAAATTGTAACAGTATGGGAGGTGTATAAAGAATACGTCCATCTAGTCCAACCTTTATACCCTCACCCATAATGTCGTATAACAGTTTTACAAGTAAACATAGTCTTTGGAGGTTGTATAAAGACATACGTCATCGTCCAACCTATATCATATCCAGAATGTCTGTAATAACAAGTTGACATAGTAACATTAGTATTAGGAGATTGTATAAGAATACGTCCATCTAGTCCGGACCTTTCATTTCCCTACCCCATAATGTCTGTATAAAACAAGGGGGGGTTTTGTTAAATAGTAACATAGTATTGGAGGTGTATTAAAGTCATACGTCACATCTAGTCCAAACCTTTATATCCCTACCCATTAATGTCTGTATACACAGTTTACAAGTAACATAGTATTGGAGGTTGTATAAAGTCATACGGTCATTTCGAGTCCAAACCTTTATATCTCCTACCCATAATGTCTTGTAATAACAGTTACATAGTAAACAGTAGTATTGGAGGGTTTGTATAAAGGACATACGTCATCTAGTACAAACCTTTTTATTTACCCTACCATAATGTCGTAAATAAACAGTTTACATAGTAACATAGTATTGGGAGGTGTGTATAAAGGACATACGTCCATCTAGTCCAACCCTTATACCTACCATAATGTCTGTTATTAAACAGTTACATAGAACATAGTATTGGAGGTGTATAAAGACATACGTCCATCTAGTCCAACCTTTATATCTACCCATAATGTCTGTATAACAGTTTACCATGTAACACAGTATTGAGGTTTTTATAAAGACTACGTCAAATTCTAGGTCCAACCTTTATACCCTACCCATAAGGTTGTATAACCCGTTACATAGTAACACAGTCTGGAGGGTTGTATAAAGCTACGTTCCATCTAGGTCCAACCTTATTACCCTACCATAAGTCTGTAGAACAGGTCAATAGGTAAACATAGTATTGGAGGTTGTATAAAGGGGACCATACGTCCGTTCTGTCCAAAACCTTTATACCCTACACATAATGTCTGTATAAAAACATACATTAGTAACATAGTATTGGACGGATGATAAAGACATACGTCCATAGGTTCCAACCCTTTATACCCTACCCATAATGTCTGGTAAAACAGGTTACATAAGTAAACATAGTATTGGAGGTTGTATAAAGACATAACGTACATCTAGTCCAACCTTTATATTCTAACCATAATGGTCTGATAAAAAACGTACATAGTAACATAGTATTGGAGGTGGGGATACAAGGACATACGACCCATCTAGGTCCACCTTTATACCCTACCCATAATGTCTGTAATAAACAGTTACATCAGTGAACATAGTTATTGGAGGTTGTATAAAAGAAGACGTCCATCTAGTCCGACCTTTATACCCTACCAATAATGTCTGTATAACGGTTACATAGTAACATAGTATTGGAGGTTGTATAAAGACATTACGTCCATTCAGTCCGACCTTTTATAACCCTACCCATAATGGTTGTATAACAGTTACAATGAGTAACATAGATTGGAGGTTTGTATTAAAGGATCATACGTCATTCTAGTCCAACCTTTATACCCCTACCCATAATTGGTCTAATAAGGTTACATAGTAACATAGTATGGAGGTGGTATAAAGGACATACGTCCATTTCTAGGTCCAACCTTATATCCTACCCATAATGTCTGTTATAACAGTTAAAAGTAACATAGTATTGGAGGTTGTTAATAAAGACATTAACGTCAATTCTAGTCCCAAAACCTTTATAACCCTACCCATAAGTCTGTATAACAGTTTGTTACATGTAACACATTATGGAGGTGTATAAAGACATAACGTCCATTAGTCCCAACATTTTCTACTCTACCCATAATGTCTGTTATAACGGTTACAATAGTAACATAGGATTGGAATTGTATAAAGGACATACGTCCATCTAGTCCAACCTTTATTACCCTACCCACTCATGTCTGTATAAAACAGTCTACATATAACATAGTATTGGAGGTTGTATAAAAGACATCGGTCGGTCTAGTCCAAAACTTATTACCCCTACCCATAAGTCTGTATAACCGTTTACATAGTAAACATAGTATTTGGAGGTGTATAAAGGACCTACGTCCATCTAGTCCAACCTTTATACCCTACCCAAGAATGGGTCTGATAACAGGTTACACAGAACATAGTATTGGAGGGATGGGGAATACGTCAATGCTAGTCCAACATTCTACCCCACCCATAATTTCTGTATAAACGGTAAACATAGTAACATTAGTATTGGAGTTGTATAAAGAACCCTGTACGTCCATATAGTCCAACCTTTATTACCCTAACCATCATGGTCTGTATAACAGTACATAGTAACATAGTATTGGAGGTTGTATAAAGAACTACGGTCATCTAGTCCACCCTTTTATAACCCTACAATAATGTCTGTTATAACGGGGTAACATAGTAAACATATTTATTGGAGGTTGTATAACGAACCCTACGGTCCATCTAGTCCAAAACCTTTATACCCTACAATTAATGTCTGTATAACGGTTTTAACATAGTTAACAACATAGGATTGGAGGGTTTGTATAAAGGGGGACCTACGTCCGTTCTGTCCCAACCTTATACCCTACCCATAATGTTCTGTAAAACAGTTACACAGTAAACATAGTATTGGAGGTTGTATAAAGACATACGTCCGTTTTAGTCCAACCTTTATACCCTACCCATAATGCTGTATAACAGTTAAATGGTAACAAGTATTGAAGGTTGTATAAAGGAATAAGGGTCCATCTAGTCAAAACCTTATACTCTACCTATATGTCTGTATAAACCGTAATGGTAACATCAGTATTGGAATGGTATAAAGACATACGCCATCTAGTCCAACCTTTATACCCTACCCATAATTGTCTGTATAACCGTACATAGTAAACATAGGATTGGGAAGTTGTATAAAAGGGAACATACCGGTCCAAATTCTAGTCCAACCTTATACCCTACCCATAATGTACTGTATACAGTTACATAGAACATAGTATGGAAGTTGTTATAAAGACATTTACGTCCCGTCTAGTCCAACCTTTATTATGTCCTACCCATAATGTCTGTATAAAGTTACACAGGAACATATTATTGGAGGGTTGTATAAAGACATACGTCCATCTAGCCAAACTTTTATAAAATCCTACCACATAAGTCGGTATAAAACAGTTGTTAAAAGTAAACAGAGTTTGGAGGGTTGTATGAAGTACGTACGTCCCATCTAGTCCAACCTTTATACCCTACCCATTAATGTCTGTATAACAGTTACATAGTAAAAAAATTAGTATTGGAGGTTGTATAACGGACATTTACCATTCCACTCTAGTCCAAACCTTTTGACCCCTACCCATAATGCTATAACATTACATAGTAAAACATAGTTATTGCAGGGTTAATAAAGGGGACCAACGTTCATTCTAGTTCCAAACCTTGATTACCCTACCACATAATGTTTGTCTAACAGGTACATTAGTAACCTAGTATTGGAGGTTGTATAAAGGACATACGTCCATCTAGTCCAACCTTTTATACCCTACCAAAATGTCTGTCTAAACAGTTTACATAGTAAACATAGTATTGGAGGTGTATTAAAGACATAGTCCATCTAGTTCCAACCTTTATACCCTACCATAATGTCTGTCTAACAGTTACATAGAACATAATCATTGGAGGTTGTTATAAAAGGACAGACGTTTCCATCGAGTCAAACTTTATACCCTACCCATAATGTCTGTATAACAGTTACATAGTAACATTAGTATTGGAGGTTGCATTTAAAAGGGACATTACGGTTCCATCTAGTTCCACCTTTATTTACCCTTACCCATACTTGTCTGTATAACAGTTTAACATAGTAACATAGTATTGGGGTTGCATAAAGACATACGTCCATTCTAGTTACAACCTTGATGACCCTAACCATAAATGTCTGTAACAAAAAACAGTTAATAGGAAACATTAGTATTGGAGGTTGTTATAAAAGGGAATACGTCATTCTAGTCCAACCTTTATACCTTACCATAATGTCTGTTATAAACAGTTACATAGTCACATGAGTATTGGAGGTTGTATTAAAGGACAAAAGTTCCATCTAGTCCAAACTTTATTACCCTACCCATAAGTTCTGTATAAACAGTTACACAGTAACATACATATTTGAGGTTGTATAAAGAAAATACGTCCATTTCTAGTTCCAACCTTTATACCCTGGGTGAATTGGATATCCCCAATATATCGTAGACGCTTGGTGCATGTATAAAAAAAAATACCCATATTACCTGGAACTGGGTAATTGCTATGCACCAGATAATTTTTGGTCTGGGTGTCAATGGATATCACCAATATACCTGGGACCTGGGTGAATGGGATATCACCAATATAAACGTGACCTGGGTGAATGACTATCACCAATATATCATGACCTTGGTTGAGGTGGATATCACCAATATTATATTGTGACTTGGGTTGAATGGCTATCACCAATATTATATTGTGAACCTTGGTGAATGGATCACCATATCGTAACCTGAATGATATCACTGATCTCACCTTGGTGTGAATGGAATCGCACCAATATAATCTGACCTGGGTGAATGGATATCACCAATATATGTGGCCTGGGTTGAAGGATATCACCAAGATAGGTAACGGGGATGAGTGGACCTGGTGATGATATCAATTAAAGCGTGAGACCGGGAATGGTATCACCACATATCGTGACCTGGGGAATGGTATATCAAACCAATAAACAATACAATCGTGACCATGGGGGAAATGGATATCACCAAATAATTCGTGGGGGGCTGTTATTGTCACCTTCGGGACTGTGAATGGATATCACCACATATCGGTGGGAGCCTTGGATGACATTGAGGCTCACCATATATCAGTACCGTTGAATATAATCGACATGTGGACCTTTGGTGATGGAAAATATTCCACCAATATACGTTGGCCTGGGTGAGATGGAAAGTAAAGGTTCGGAAGAATAATCCCGTAGGACGTTAGCCTGGTTGAATGGATATACCAAACATATATTCGTTGAACCTGAGTGAATGGATATCACCAATATATCGTGACCTGGTTGAATGGATATCACAGTATAAACGTACCTGGGAATGATATCCCATATAGTGTGAAATCTGTTGACAATGGATTCGACCAATATACTAAATCCTGGTATGGATGAATGATATACACAAGATATCAATGACCTGGTTAAGATGGATATCACCATATAAACGTGACCTGGTGGATGGATATAGATACCACTGTATGAATATTCGTCTACCGTGAAGAGATCCATAACTGGCATGATGGGAATGGTATTCGCTGGAGGGATGATTTACAGATATACCCTTTGACCTGGATACTGACATATTACAGATAACCTGACCTGGACTGAAATGAATATACAGATGATACTGTGACCTGGTGGATGGAACTATTCAGATTTACACAGGTGGGAAACCGTCCTGGGTGACTGGATATCGACGCAGTATATCGTGACCTGGGTGAATGGATATCACCAATAGAACGTGACCTGGGTGAATGGATATCACCAATATAACGTGACCTGGATGGATGAATATTACAGATATATTGTGACCTGGGTGAATGGATATCACCAGTATACGTGTGACCGGTGAATGGATTCACCAATATATGTACCTGGGATGGGAGTCACCAATATCGTGACCCTGGGTGAATGGATATCACCAATATACTCAGTGGACCTGATGGATGAATATTACAATATGACCGTACCGTGGATGCAGAATATTACAGAATACCGTGACCTGGATTAAAATGAATAATCACAGATATACTGTGACCTGGATGGATGAATATTACAGATCTACGTGGACCTGGGTGATGGATATTCACCAGTATATCGTGACCTGGGTGGAATGGAGATCCCACCATATGAACTTGACCTGGGTGAATGGATATCACCCAATCTAACGTGACCTGGATGGATGAATTTACAGAGATATTGTGACTGGGTGAATGGATTATCACCAGTATTAACGTGACCTGGGTAATGTGTTTTCACCTAATATCTACCTTGTTGGGAGACCTTGATCGTATGGGAGGATCACCGATTATCGTGGACCGGGTTGAATGATATCACACCAAGTATATTCAGTGACCCGTGGGTGAATGGATATCCCAAATATCGTTGACCTGGGTGGAAAGGATATCACCAATATATCGTGACCTGGCGTGAATGGATACACCAATTATATCGTGACCTGGGTGAATTGGATTCACCAATATTCGTGACCCTGGGTGAATGGTATCACCAATATACGTGAGCCTTGGGTGAATGATATCCACAATATATCGTGGACCTGGGTGAATGGATATTCACCAATATATCGTGACTGGGTGAATGGATATCACCCAATATCGTGACCTGGCGTGAAGGTGATATCAGCAATATACAGTGACCTGGTGAATGGATATACCACCAATATATGACATGCCGGTGCATGGATATCACCATATATCGTGGCCTGGGTGAATGGATATCACCAATATATCGTGGCCTGCGTGAATGGATATCACCATATATGCGACCTGGGTGGAATGGATATCACCAATATATCGTATCCTGGGTGAGGGGATATCACCAATATATTCGTGCCTTGGTGAATGATATCACCAAGTAATAGCGTGGGCCTGGGTGAAGGATATCACCAATATACTCGTGGCCTGGTGAATGGATATCACCCAATAGATCGTAACCTGGTGAATGTGGATATTCACCAATGATACGTGGACCTGTGTGAATTATAACGACTGCTTGAAGATATCACCAATATATCGTGGCCTGGGTGGAATGGATATCAACCCAGAGATCAGTGACCTGGGTGAAATGGATTCACCAATAATCGTGACTGTGTGGGGTGAAATGGAATCACCCCAATATATCGTGACCTGGGTGGAATGGATATCAACCAATATATCGTTGATCCTGGGTTAATGGATATCACCCAATATATCGTGGACCTGGGTGATATGGAAATATCACCCAATATATCGTGACCTGGTGACATGGATATACCCAATATATCGATTACTTGGGTGAATGGATACTCACCAATACTATCGTGACCTGGGTGAATGGATATCACCAATTATATCGTGACCTGGGTGAATGGGAATCACCCAATATATCGTGACCTTGTGTGAATTGGATATCACTCATAATCGTGGACACTTGGGGTGAATGGATATCCACCAATATATCGTGACCCTGGATGGTTACCCTGATCGATGGGTGATGATGATCACCAATATATCGTGACCAGGTGATGAATGGATATCAGCATATACTCGTGACTGGTGAATGGAATATGCAAACCAATATAATGTCGGACCTGGGTGAAAGGGATGTCCACCAATATAAAACCTGGATGGTATCAACCAAAGTGGGACCTGGTGAATGGATATCACCATATATCGGGGGACCTGGGTTGAATGGGATATCACCAATATATCGTGGCCTGGTGAATGGATATCACCAATATACGTGACCTGGGTGAATGGATATCACCCAATTTAAAGTGACCTGGGTGAATGGTATCACCAATAGTGACTGGGTGTGTACAATCCTTGTTTGTGAATGGATATCACAATATCGTGAACCTGGGTGAATGGATATCACCAATATATGGTGAACCGTGGTGAATGGTATCTCACCAATAATTGACGGCCGGTGTATGGATATCCCAATTATATCGGTGACCTGGGTGAATGGATATCACCAATAGATCTGGTGACCTGGTGAATGGATAAAACACCATTTAAAGTGACCTGGGTGAATGGATATCACCAATTTGTGACCCTGGGTGAATGGACAAAAGTGACGTAATGACCAACATATATCGTGACCTGGGTGAATGGATATCACCATATAGATCGTGACATGGGTGAATGGATATCACCAATATATCGTGACCTGGGTGAATGGACTATCACCAATATATCTGCACCTGGGTGAATGGATATCACAATATATCGTGATCTGGGTGAATGGATAATCACCAAATATCGTGACCGGGTGATGGATATCACCAATATATCGTGACCTGGGTGAATGGATTCACCAATATATGTGCGTTGGACCTGGGTGAATGGATATCACCCAGTATATCGTGACTGGGTGATGGATATCACCAATATATCGTGACCTGGGTGAATGGATATCACCAATATATCGTGACCTGGGTGAATGGATTCACCAATAATTCGTGACCTGGGTGAATGGATAACCCAATATATCGTGACCTGGGTGAATGGATATCACCATATACCTGGGTGAATGAGAAGCTTTTAATTACATTTGATTGATTATGTATAAATGTGCGTCTGTGTAATCACCTGACAAAGTAATCAAACACGCTATTGGTTAATCAAAAACCTACTGCTGAAGGTAATTGAGTTAATAAACCTCAGATGGAATGAAATATACAAAATCACTCACAGTTAAACAATGCTGGTCCGGATGCGAACGTCCCAGACCCGTCACTAAGAACCAGCCTTACTGGAACTAGATGTAAAATAGCAATAACACACTCAGCAAACAGAAGGGTGGCTCGGGTGCAGCAAGTACCAACCTGGTAAGAAAGGCGCCAGGTAATTGGTCCTGGAGTTTTCCCAATGTTTTTACAAGTTTGTTAAATAAAAGGTGTTTTAACTTACCCGGAGTCCCGGTTCCATTGATCGTGTGCTCACCCGCTTCATTGTTTTCCTGGATACTCTGAATAAGAAACTTCTCAAACAATTCTGGGTCCTGTTAGTGGCCTTAATATGAATCAAAATGAAAATCTAACGGGTTCCACTGAAAGACTCTCACCTTTCAGAACGCTGCTCATCCCCAGACTAATTGCCGATAGGAGGAGAGTTTGAAATAAAAGACATAGAAGACGTAGAGATAACGTTGTCTTCAGAACACTTCGCAGGCACCTAGGTGAGAAACAGAGAGAGAATTGTAAATATTGTACAGTATCCAGCTAGAAAATGACTGTAAGTCTTTAGGTAAAATCTACAATATATTAATGGATCTTACAATAAATTATCTGGGGAATTATTCACCAATAGAAATGCCAGAGGACACGTGGATATTCATTAAGTCTGGAAGGAAGAAAGTTTCTTCTTCAAACTGAAAAATGGTGAAACTGTGAATTGGAATTTCAATTGGACATGATGATGGGGAAGTCATTAGATTAAGATTAAAAAGTATTTTCAACGGACACTGTATCCCTGTCTGCTTTAAACCCAACAACACACTGAAGCAGCAACTAGTGCATCCAAAACACCCAATACCAGAACACAAGAAGAGTGACATCATAAATGCAGTGCAGTGAAGAGTGACATCATATACGCAGTGCAGTGAAGAGTGCTCTATTTTGGTCCAGCAAAGAAGAGCCAATTCCTCTGAGGCCATATACCTGCATCTTAAGGAAAAATTACATACCTGTAAAGATTGTAATATCAACATTTTGGCCAAGGATCAAGATTAGTCCAAAAGAGGTGTCAAGAAGGTCAGTTATGTTAAAATAAAGAAGCCAATCCTAAATAGGGTTCAACACCTTTAATCTGCCATGTACAACTGGAGGGCTGGCCTAACAGCATCTGATGAACTGGAGGGCTGGCCTAACATACTTTGATAAACTGGAGGGCTGGCTGGCCTAACAGATCTGATGAACTGGAGGCTGGCTGCCTAAATTAATTGATAACAAACTGAAGGGCTGGGCTAAACAACTTTGATAAACTTAGGGCTGTCCAAACAGTGTGACTGGGGATGTAAGATTCAGCAGCCAGTGTTAGTACAGCCCTCCAGTTACCAGCCAGTGTAAAGTGAGCCCTCCAGTTCATGAGCCAGTGTAAAGTGAGCCCTCCAGTTCAACGCCCTGGTAGCCCACCAACCCACTTCCACAAGCCATGTCTACTTTTTTGCTGGAGCACAATACAACATTAATAAAATAAGCAGTGAGGTGTGTACAGTATATGGGAGTAGGGAATACAGTTAGACTAGGCCTTTATTAAACTTCAAAACTATTTAACTGTAAATCAGTTCATTATGGGTAGGGTTTAAAGGTAGACTAGATTGTATGAATGTCTTCATAATATACTTCCAATACTATCGTTACTACTGTAACGAGTCTTATACAGACATTAATGTGTAGGGTATACAAAGGGTTGGGACTAAATGGACCTATGTCTTCATAACAACCTCAATACTATGTTACTATGTAACTTGTATACAGACATTATGGGTAGGGTATAAAGGTTGGAACTAGATGGACGTATGTCTTTATAACAACCTCCAATACTATGTGTTACTATGTAACACGTTATACAGGACATTATGGGTAGGGTGTATAAAGGTTGGAACTAGATGGTGCGTATGTCTTATTACAACACCTCCCCTAACTATGTTACTATGTAATGGTTATACAGACATTATGGGTAGGGGATAAAGGATGGAATGATGGACTATGTTTTATACAACCTCCAATACTATGTTACTATGTTAACTGTTATACAGACATTATGGGAGGGTATTATAACAGGTTGGCTAGATGGACTTATGTCTTTCACACAAACCTCCAAACTGTGTTACTATGGTAACTGTATATCAGACATTATGGGTAGGGTTTATTATAAAGGTTGGACTAGATGGACGTATGTCTTTATACAACCTCCAAATACTATGTTACTATTGAACTGTTATACAGACATTATGGGTAGGGTATAAAGGTCGGACTAGATGGGACGTTATGTCTTATAAACCTCCAATACTATGTTCTATGTAAATGTTATACAGACATTATGGGTTAGGGTATAAGGTTGGAATAGATGGACGTATGTCTTACAAACCTCCAATACTATGTTACTATGTAAACGTTATACAGACATTATGGGTAGGGTATAAGGTGGGACTAGATGGCATATGTCTTTATACAACCTCCAATACTATGTTACTATGTAACCGTTATACAGAACATTATGAGTAGGGTATAAGGTTGGACTAGATGGTCGTATGTCTTTATACAACCTCCAATACTATGTTACTATGTAACCGTATACACGACATTATGGTAGGGTGTAAAGGTTGGACTAGATGACGTATGTCTTTATACAACCTCCAATACATGTTACTATGTAACTGTATACAGACATTATGGGTAGGGGGTGTAAAGGTTGGACTGATGGACTATGTCTTTATACAACCTCCAATACTATGGTCACTATGTAAACTGTTATACAGACATTATGGGTAGGGTGTAAAGGTGGACTAGATGGAAGTATGTCTTTATTACAACCTCCAATACTATGTTTACTATGTAACTGTTATACAGAATTATGGGGTAGGGTGTAAAGGTTGGACGAGATGGACGTAGGCTTATACAACCTCCAATACTATGTTGACTTCTTGCTACTGTTATACAAAGACATTGATGGGTAGGGTAGAAAGGTGTGGACTAGATGGGGACGTATGTCTTTACTATGGTAACTGTTATTACAGGACATTTTGGGTAGGGTTAAGGTTGGACTAGACGGACGTATGTCATTTATACAACCTCCCCAATTACTAGGTTACTATGTAACTGTTATACAGACATTATTGGAGTGTATAAGGTTGGACTAGATGGACGTATGTCTTTATACAACCTCCAATACTATTACTATGTTAACTGTATACGGACATTATGGGTAGGGTATAAAGGTGGGACTAGATGGACGTATGTCTTATACAACCTCCAATACTATGTACTATGTAACTGTTAGACGACATTATGGTAGGGTATAAGGTTGAGACTAGATGGACTTATGGTCCTTATAAACCTTCCCAATACTATGTTACTGTGAACTGTTATACAGACAGTATGGGGTAGGTAGTAAAGGTTGGACTAGATGGACGTATGTCTTTATATATAACCTCCAATACTATGTTACTAATGTACTGTTATACAGAACATTATGGGTAGGGTATAAAGGTTGGACTAGGACGGACGTATCTTTATACAACCTCCAATACTATGTTACTCTGTTACTAGTAAACTGTTATACAGACATTATGGGTAGGGTTAAAAAGGTCGGACTAGATGGACGTATGTCTTTATAAAAACCTCAATACTATGTTTTACTATGTAACTGTTAAAACAGACATTAGGGTAGGGTATAAAGGTTGGAAAAGATGGAGGATGTCTTTAACAACCTCCCAAACTATGTTACTATGTAACTGTTATACAGACAATTATGGGTAGGGTATAAAGGTTGGAATAGACGGACGTATTGTTTTATACACCCCATACTATGTTACTATGTAAATGTTCATACAGACATTATGGGTTAGGGTATAAAGGTCGACTAGAGGACGTATGTCTTTATAAAAACCTCCAATACTATGTTACAATGTAATGTTATACAGGACATTATGGTGTAGGGTATAAAGGTCGGACTAGTGGACGTATGTCTTATATCAACCTCCATACTATGTCACTATGTAACTGTTATACAGGACATTATGGGTAGGGTGTAAAGGTTGGACTAGATGGACGTATTGTCTTTATACAAACCTCCAATACTATGTTACTATGTAAACTGTTAGACAGGACATTATGGGTTAGGGTGTAAAGGTTGGACTAGATGGACGTATGTCTTGATACAACTCCAATACTAGTTCATATGGTAACGTTATACAGACCCTAATGGGTTAGGGTTAAAGGTTGGGACTAGATGGGACGTATGTTTTATCAACCTCCAATACTATGTTACTATTAACTGTTATTACAGACATTATGGGTAGGGTGTAAAAAGGTGTGGACTAGATGGACGTAGTCTTTATACAACCTCCAATACTATGTTACTATGTAACGTTATACAGGATTATGGGTGGGTGATAAAGTTGGACTAGATGGACGTATGTCTTTTAACTATGAACTGTTTATAAAGACATTATGGGTAGGGTATAAAGGTTGACTAGATGGACGATTGTCTTTATACACCTTCCAATACTATGTTAACTATGTAAAACGTTATACAGACATTATGGGTAGTGTATAAAGGTTGGACTAGATGGACGTATTTCTTATAACAACCTCCAATACTATGTTTACTATGTAAACTGTTACGGACATTATGGTAGGGTAATAAAGGTTGGACTAGATGGACGTATGTCTTTATACACCTCCAATAATATGTTACTATGTAAATGTTAGAACATTAGGGTAGGGTATAAAGGTTGGACTAGAGGACGTATGTCCTATATAAACTCCAAACTATGTTACTGTGTAATGTTATACGAACATTATGGGTAGGGTATAAAGGTTGGACTAGATGACGTTATGTCTTTATATAACCTCCATACTATGTACTGTAACTGTTATACAGACATTATGGAGGGGGTATAAAGGGTGGACTAGACGGACGTATGTCTTTATACAACCCCATCTAGTTACTATGTTACATTGTAACTGTTATACAGACATTATGGGTAGGTTAAAAAGGTCGGACTAGATGGACGTAGTCTTTATACAAAACCTCCAATACTAAAGTTTACTATGTAACTGTTTAAAACAGGACATTATGGGTTAGGGTTTTAAAGGTTGGATAGGATGGACGTATGTCTTTATACAACATCCAATACTATGTACATGTAACGGTATACAGACTTATGGGTAGGGTTATAAAGGTCGACTAGATGGACGTATGTCTTTATACAACCTCCAAGACATGACTTACTGGTAACGTTATACAGGACATTATGGGTAGGGTATAGGTGGACTAGATGGACGTAATGTCTTATTTAAAACCTCCATATTATGTTTACATGTAACTGTTATACAGAACTCTATGGGTAGGGTATAAGGTTGAATCTAGATGAGGTATGTCTTTATACAACCTCCAATACTATGTTACTATGTAACTGTTATTACAGACATTATGGGTGTAGGGTATAAGGTTGGACTAGACGGGACGTATGTTTTATACAACCTCCAATACTATGTACTATGTAACTGTTATACAGACATTATGGGTAGGGTATAAAGGTTGGACTAGATGGACGTAGTCTTATACAAACTCCAATACTATGTTACTATGTAACTGTTTACAGACATTATGGGTAGGGTATAAAGGTTGGACTAGATGGACGTTACGTCCTTTATACCAACCTCCAATACATGTTTACTATGTAACTGTTATACAGACATTATGGGTAGGGTATAAAGGTTGGACCAGATGGATGTATGTCTTTTATAAAACCTCCAATACTATGTTACTATTGTAAACTGTTATACAGACATGATGGGTAGGGTATAAAGGTTGGACTAGACGGGACTTATTCTTTATACAAACTCCAATACTATTACTATGTAACTGTTTATACAGACATTATGGGTAGGGTATAAGGTGGGCTAGATGGACGTATGTCTTTATACAAACCTTACACTACTGTTACTATGTAACTGTTATACAGACATTATGGTAGGTTATAAAGGTTGGGACTGATGGACGTACGTCTTTATACAACCTCCAATACTTTGTTACTTAGGTAACCGTTATACAGACATTATGGGTAGGTATAAAGGTTGGAATAGATGGACGTACGTTCTTATACACCTCCAATACTATGTTACTATGTAACTGTTATACAGAACATTATGGGTAGGTTATAAAGTTGGACTAGATGGGAGTACGTCTTTATTAACAAACCTCCAATACTATGTTACTATGTAACTGTTATACAGGACATTATGGGTAGGGTATAAAGGTTGGACTAGATGGACGATGTCTTTAACAACCTCCAATACTATGTTACTATGTAAACTCGTAAACAGACATTAGGGTAGGTTATAAAGGTTGGGATAGATGGATGTATGTCTTATACAAACCCCAATACATGTTACTATGTCAACTGTTTTACAGACATTATGGTAGGGTATAAAGGTTGGACTAGATGGACGTGTTCTTTATACAACTCCCATACTATGTTACTATGTAAAACTGGATTACAGACATTATGGGTAGGGTATAAAGGTTGGGCTAGATGGAAGATGTCTTTATACAACCTCCAATACTATGGTACTATGTAATGTTTTATACCGAACATTATGGGTGGGTATAAAGGTCGGACTAGATGGACGTATGTCTTTATAAAACCTCCAAAAAACTATGGACTATTGTAAACTGTTCTACAGAGACATATGGGTAGGGTATAAAGGTCGGACTAGACGGACGTAGTGTCTTTATACAACCTCCAATACTATGTTACTATGTAACTGTTATACAAGACATTATGGGTAGGGTATAAAGGTTGGACTAGATGGAAGTATGTTTTATACAAACTACAATACTATGTTACATGTAACTGTTATACAGACATTATGGGTAGAGTATAAAGGTTGGACTAGATGGACGATGTCTTATACAACCTCCAATACTATGTTACTATGTAACTGTATACAGACATTATAGGTAGGGTATAAAGGTTGACTAGATGGACGTAGTCTTTATACAACCCTCCAATTACTATGTTACTATGTAAAACGTTATAACAGACATTATTGGTAGGGTATAAAGGTTGGAACTAGATGGACGTATGTCTGTTATTACAACCCCAATACTATGTTATATGTAACTCTTATACAGACATTATGGGTAGGGTATAAAAGGTTTGGACTAGATGGACGTATGTCTTTATACAACCTCCAAATACTATGTTAATAGTAACAGTTTATACAGACATTTATGGTGGGTATAAAGGTGGGGACTAGATGGACGTATTCTTTATACCAACTCCAATACGATGGTTACTATGTAAAACGTTATACAGACATTATGGGTGGGTATAAAGGTCGGACTAGGCGGACGTATGTTTTATACAACCTCCAATACTATGTTACTATGTAAACTGTATACAGACATTATGGGTAGGGTATAAAGGTTGGAGTAGATGGACGTATGTCTTTATACAACCTCCAATACTATGTTACTATGTAACTGTCTATACAGACATTATGGTTAGGATAAAGGTTGGACAGAGGACGTATGTTTTAACACCTCCAATACTATTTTACTATGTAACTGTTATAACAGACATTATGGGTAGGGTATAAAAAGGTGGGTAGCTGGACGTATGTCTTTATACAAACCTCCAATTACTATGTTACTATGTAAACTGTTATACAGACATTATGGGTGTAGGTATAAGAGGTTGGACTGATGGACGTATGGTCTTTATACCAACCTCCATAACTTATGTACTATGTAACTGTTATTATAGGACATTATGGGTAGGGGTATAAAGGTTGGACTAGATGGACGACGTCTTTATACAACTCCAATACTATGTATATGTAACTGTTATACAGACCATTATGGGTAGGGTATAAAGGTTGGAGTAGATGGACGGATGTCTTTATACAACCTCCAAAACTATGTTACTATGGAAATGTTATACAGACATTAGGGTAGGGTGTAAGGTTGGACTAGATGGAGCGTATTGTCTTTATACAACCTCCAATACTATGTTACATGGAACTGTATCTGAACCTCTGATACTGTAAGCAAAAAAGAAATGAACCAGCCCTGATACTATAAAAAGAAGTCCATTGAGGGGTGGGTAGTTTTTTTCAACGTGACAGAAAAACTGGAGAGAAATCAGTGGTATGAACATTTTGCAATAGGTTAGTTGGTTATAAAACAAAACACAATTACCTTCCCTGGACAGTAGAGTTCCTCCAAAAACCAGAAACCAAGTATAGAAAAACCCTAACGAGAGTATCCCATTCCACACTCCAAGCTCTGCTGGGGTAATTCCATGGTCCAAAAGCAGAAAGAGGAAACCATCCTGAAAAGAGCCTTGCTCCCTGTGCAAACAGGAAAATAGCATTAGGTACTGAGCAGGTGGTACCACTGAGCGTTATCCTCTTTATGAGTGGGAACCATTCACCAGTGCGTTGCACCCAGGGTTACCAGTCCAGTCCCTTCTGGCCACCCCTCCCCAAATATATAATATCTATAACAAAGAAAATAGGGCTATCCCGTCCTTTAGTTTCCTTTAAGGGACAATCCCATCTATTAGTGGAGACACCGTTACACACGACATTTTCTTGTTATAGAAAGTTTCCCTGAGCTTCTCTCTCTTACTTGCTTGAAAGATCCAGATTGATATTTCTTTCTGCAACCAATCTCAGATTATTATTTACCGTAATAGTTCTGATCAGTTTGCCCTTTGAATGCCAATAGAAGGAGGGACAACTATTAACACTCTCTGCAGCTGCCAAACAAGGTAGCGTTAATGGTGGAATTGGACCTGGTTTCCCTGTAGTGACCATTGCACATATGTCTCTACAGTGCATGTATACTGAAATAAACGTATTTAATTATAGATTAATATGAGGTGTGTGTTACTCAGCCTTGTCCCTCTCCAACCCAGTAATCTGTGAAGTTAAGCATGCTCAGTGTCAAGCACTGGTGGAGGAAGCGGTATTACCACCATGCCAATTCACACATACCAACCGACCCCCATTCCAGTTACACACAGCAGAAGAGTTTATGGTAATAAGGCACTGATGATAGATGAAATGTAAGACGGTTAGGTTGGATATTCTAAAGATAAGGGGATAGATCAACAGAAAATGGTTACGGCGATAGTTTGGGAAGAATTATAGTTCCAATAATGGACAATATAAGAAAAACCCAAAAGATACATTTTATGGTTTCTCTTAAGAAAATATCTGCAAACTCACCAAGTTGTGTAGCTGAGGACATACAGAGCAGCCATGAAGTGCCAGGACTTCAACACTTCCTACAAAGATCTTTTAATTCTTTCTGTTCGTGTGGTTTCTGGTGGGCCCCTTTCATGTGCCCGCACTGTGGCTTCAATGGCTTTTGTAAAACCAGCACACAGCACAGCTATGAAGTACATAACTGCCAGAAGGATGAAGACCCACTCTCCAGCCTACAAATTCCAGCACAGTTAAGGCTCCTCCTCCTGCAATGATTGAACGAAACTTGTAGGAAATACTTGGATAGAATTTCTATCCCAACTTCATCCTGGGTTAAGGCTGCAACAGCAACTGCGTCCACTACTAATCTTGTAACGAGGACAAAAAGTGCATGATCAGGAGAAGCCAGGCTCAAGAGCGTGAAGTCAGTCCCAAGAGCGCAGGGAACAGAGGAATGAGCAAATGGCCAGGCCTCCAGTGCTAATGAGAGCCAGGTCCTGCGACTCCAATGACCATATATAAAAGGACCAGAGGAACTTTAGAAGCCACGGCAGGTACAATATCCTGGCCAGGCCAATGTGGACAGGGAGAGGACCCTGAGTTCTCAGCAGTACTGGAAGAAGTCCAGACTGGATCCATAAGGGAAGCCTTGCACTAGGTACAGCAACCCTAGTAGGTAGTAATAGTGGGCATAGTAAGGAGCAGGTCCTAGAGAAGAGGGAATATAAACCCAATGGAATCAGGGAGGGACCCTAGACCAAAATATAGAGACAGGAGGTCCAGCTCGGGTGTACACACTGGGGAAAGAAGGAAACTATAAAAGGGTCACCTGGAATAAACTATGGACCGAATGTGACCTGTGAAGGTAAATTACACAGAAGGTTACAGTCCATCAATGAACTGACACATCACAGGGAAATAGGTCAAGATCGTCGTCCATTTCAGAGCTGTGAAGTAAAGAAACATAAAGATTATAAAGGGGAAGTTCAATGGGAAAATCCTTATGTTATAATATTTTCTGGGAATATTCACATAGTGAAAAATATAGACCTGCTCAAACTATTAGTCCAATTAGCGTCCGATCAATTCTACCCAACGATATATAATACATCTATAGGGTAGTGCCACAGTCCGCACCCTGGTGACCTATAGGCACCATTTAACCTATAGTCGCCATAGGGTCATTGCACACGTTCTACCCTTTATGACATACAAACCTGGTCAAAAACCTTTATAAAATCCCTATATAGTTTTCTATATTTCAGGGTATCTTGTCTTTAGTGCTTTCTTTTAGATATAACTATTGAAAGGCGCATTTTGGAAGGGAATGTGTGTGTTGTGCTGCAGACTTTTAAAACTCAATAATGCCAATGATGAGGACATTGTTGTTTTTTACTTTCCCTTTAAATATGATTGCCAATGAATGAAATGGGAGCAGTAGTGTGTGTACCTGTGTTCAGTTTGGAAGTTAAATTAACAAACTTTTTTGATTATTGATCAAAATTTATTTTTGACTTATAGTTACCCTTTAAGTATGGCTGCCACAGCATGGATAAGTAGATCAGTAGGGTGTGTACCTGGGTCTGGTTAGGGGGTATGTCTTTTTTTTGGTTTATAACCATAAAACTATCTTTTATTGAGGATAAATCTAAATTAGTTTTTTTACTTTAGTTACCCTTAAGTATGGCTGCCACAGTAATGGATAAGTAGATCAGTAGGTGTGTGTACCTGGGTCTGGTTGAGGGGGTAGTCTTTTTTGGTGTTATAACCATAAAACTATCTTTTATTGAGGTAAATCTAAATTAGTTTTTTTACTTTAGTTACCTTTAAGATGGGCTGCCACAGTATGGTAAGTAGATCAGTAGGTGTGGTACCTGGGTCTGGTGAGGGGTAGTCTTTTTTTGTGTTTATAACCATAAAACTATCTTTTATTGAGGATAAATCTAAATTAGTTTTTTTTACTTTAGTTACCCTTTAAGTATGGGCTGCCACAGTAATGGATAAGTAGATCAGTAGGGTGTGTACCTGGGTCTGGTTGAGGGGGTATGTCTTTTTTGTGTTTATAACCATAAAACTATCTTTTATTGAGGATAATCTAAATTAGTTTTTTTTTACTTTAGGTTACCCTTTAAGTATGGCTGCCACAGTAATGGATAAGTAGATCAGTAGGTGTGTGTACCTGGGTCTGGTTGAGGGGGTGGTCTTTTTTTGTGTGTTTATAACCATAAAACTATCTTTTATTGAGGAAATCTAAATTATGTTTTTTACTTAGTTACCCTTAAGTATGGCTGCCACGTAATGGATAAGTAGATCAGTAGGTGTGTGTACCTGGTCTGGTGAGGTGGGGTATGTCTTTTTTGTGTTTATAACCATAAAACTATCTTTATTGAGGATAAATCAAAATTAGTTTTTTTTTTACTTTTTTAGTACCCTTTAAGTATGGCTGCACCAGTAATGGATAAGTAGATCAGTAGGTGTGTGTACCTGGGTCTGGTTGAGGGGGTATGTCTTTTTTTGTGTTTATAACCATAAAACTATCTTTTATTGAGGATAAATCTAAATTAGTTTTTTGACTTTAGTTTACCCTTTTAAGTATGGGCTTGCCACAATAATAGATAAGTAGATTAGTAGGTGTGTGTACCTGGGTCTGGTGAGGGGGTATGTCTTTTTTGTGTTTACAACCATAAACTATCTTTTATTGAGGATAAAATCTAAATTAGTTTTTTTTACTTAGTTACCCTTTAAGTATGGCTGCCACAGTAATGGATAAGTAGATCAGTAGGTGTGTGTACCTGGGTCTGGTTGAGGGGGTAGGTCTTTTTGTGTTTATAACCAGCAAAACTATCCTTATTGAGGATAAATCTAAATTAGTTTTTTTTTACTTTAGTTACCCTTTAAGTTAGGCTGCACAGTAATGGATAAGTTAGATCAGTAGGTGTGTGTACCTGGGTCTGGTTGAGGGGGTATTGTCTTTTTTGTGTTTATAAACCATAAAACTATCTTTTATTGAGAATAAATCTAAATTAGTTTTTTTACTTTAGTTACCCTTTAAGTATGGCTGCCACAGTAATGGATAAGTAGATCAGTAGTGTTGTACCTGGTTCTGGTTGAGGGGGTATTGTCTTTTTTGTGTTTATAACCATAAACATCTTTTATTGAGGATAAATCTAAATTAGTTTTTTTTACTTTGTTACCCTTTAAGTATGGCTGCCACAGTAATGGATAAGTAGATTCAGTAGGTGTGTGTACCTGGGTCTGGTTGAGGGGGTATGTTCTTTTGGTTGTGTTATAACCATAAAAAACTATCTTTTATTGATGAATAAATCTAAATTATGTTTTTTTTACTTTAGTTACCCTTTAAGTATGGCTGCCACAGTAATGGATAGTAGATCAGTAGGTGTGTGTACCTGGTTTTGTTGAGGGGGTATTTCTTTTTTGTGTTTTATAACACTAAAACTATCTTTTATTGAGGATAAAATCTAAATTAGTTTTTTTTTTACTTAGTTACCCTTTAAAAGATGGCTGAACAGTAAGGATAAGTAGATCAGTGAGGTGTGTTACCTGGGTCTGGTTGAGGGGTATGCTTTTTTTGTGTTTAACCATAAAACTATCTTTTATTGAGGATAAAATCTAAATTAGTTTTTTTTACTTTAGTTACCCTTTAAGTATGTCGCTCCACAGAATGGATAAGTAGATCAGTGGTGTGTGTACCTGGGTTCTGGTTGAGGGGGGTATGTCTTTTTTGTGTTTATAACCAAAAACTATCTTTTATTGAGGATAAATCTAAATTAGTTTTTTTTACTTTAAGTTACCCTTGAAGTATGGCTGCCACAGTATATAGGATAAGTAGATCATTAGGTGTGTGTACCTGGGTCTGGTTGAGGGGTATGTCTTTTTGTGTTTATACCATAAAAACTATCTTTTATTGAGATAATCTAAATTAGTTTTTTTCTTTGTTGACCCTTTAAGTATGGCTGCCACAGTAATGGATAGTAGATCAGTAGGTGTTGTGTACCTTGGTCTGGTTGAGGGGGTATGTCTTTTTGTGTTTATAACCATAAAACTATCTTTTATTGAGGATAAATCTAATGAGTTTTTTTTTACTTTAGTTACCCTTTAAGTATGGCTGCACAAGTAATGGATAAGTAGATCAGTAGGGTGGTGTACCTGGGTCTGGTTGAGGGGGTATGTCTTTATTGTGTGTTTATTAAAACACATAAAACTATCTTTATTGAGGATAAACTCTAAATTAGTTTTGTTTTTACTTTAGTTACCCTTAAGTATGGCTCCACAGTAATGGATAAGTAATCAGTAGGTGTGTGTACCTGGGTCTGTGAGGGGGTAATGTCTTTTGTGTTTATAACCATAAAAAACTAATCTTTTTTGAGGATAAATCTAAATTAGTTTTTTTACTTTAGTTACCCTTTATATGGCTGCCACAGTAATGGATAATAGAGTCAGTAGGTGGTGTGTGACCTGGGTCTGGTTGAGGGGGTATGTCTTTTTTGTGTTTTATAAACCAAAAACTATCTTTTATTGAGGATAAACTAAAATAGTTTTTTTACTTTAGTTACCCTTTAAGTGGCTGCCACAGTATGGATAAGTAGATCAGTAGGTGTGTGTACCTGGGCTGGTTGATGGGGGTATGTCTTTTTTGTGTTTATAACCAAAAAACTATCTTTTATTGAGGATAAATCTAAATTAGTTTTTTTTTACTTGAGTTAACCCTTTAAGTATGGCTGCCACCATAATGGATAGTAGATCAGTAGGTGTGTGTTACCTGGGTCTGGAGGGGGTATGTCTTTTTTGTGTTATAACCATAAAACTATCTTTTATTGAGAAAATCTAAATTAGTTTTTTTTTACTTTAGTTACCCTTTTAAGTATGGGCTGCCACAGTAAATGGATAAAAGTAGATCAGTAGGTGTGTGTAACCTGGGGTTTTCTGGTTAGTAGGGTACTGTCTTTTTTGTGTGTTAACCATAAAAAATCTTTTATGAGGATAATCTAAATTAGTTTTTTTTACTTAGTTACCCTTTAAGTATGCTTGCCACGAATGGAAAGTAAAGATCAGTAGGTGTGTGTACCTGGTCTGGTGAGGGGGTATGTCTTTTTTTGTGTTTTAACATAAAAATATTCTTTTAATTGAGAGATAAATCTAAATTAGTTTTTTTTACTTTAGTTACCCTTTAAGTATGGCTGCCACAGTAATGGATAAGTAGATCAGTAGGTGTGTTGTACCTGGGTCTGGTGAGGGGGTATGTCTTTTTTGTGTTTATTAAACCATAAAACTATCTTTTATTGAGGATAATCTAAATTATGTTTTTGTTTTACTTTAGTTACCCTTTAAGTATGGCTGCCACAGTAATGATAAAGAGATAGTAGGTGTGTGTTACCTGGGTCTGGTTGAGGGGTATGTCTTTTTTTTGTGTTTATAACCTAAAACTATCTTTTATTGGGATAAATCTAAATAGTTTTTTTTTTACTTAGTTACCCTTTAAGTATGGCTGCCAAGTAATGGATAAGTAGATCAGTAGGTGTGTGTACCTGGGTCTGGTGGAGGGGGTATGTCTTTTTTGTGTTTATAACCATAAACTATCTTTTATTGAGGATAAAATCTAAATTAGTTTTTTTTTTACTTTAGTTACCCTTAAGTATGGCTGCCACAGTAATGAGATAGTAGATCATGTGGTGTGTACCTGGGTCTGGTTGGGGGGTTATGTCTTTTTTGTGTTTAAACCATAAAACTATCTTTTATTGAGGATAAATCTAAATTAGTTTTTTTGACTTTAGTTACCCTTTAAGTATGGCTGCCACAGTAAGGATAGTAGATCAGTAGGTGTGTGTACCGGGTCTGTGTGAGGGGGTATGTATCTTTTTTTGTGTTTAAAACCATAAAACTATCTTTTATTGAGGTAAAATCTAAATTAGTTTTTTTTACTTTAGTTACCCTTTAAGTATGGCTGCCACAATGGATAAGTAGATCAGTAGTGGTGTGTGTACCTGGGTCTGGTTGAGGGGGTATGTCTTTTTTTGTGTTTACAACCATAAAACTATCTTTTATTGAGGATAAATCTAAATTAGTTTTTTATTTTACTTTAGTTACCCTTTAAGTGATGGCTGCCCCAGTAATGATAGTAGATCAGTAGGTGTTGTGTACCGGGTTCATGTTTGGAGGGGTTGTCTTTTGTGTTTATAACCATAAAACTATCTTCTATTGAGGGTAAATCTAAATTAGTTTTTTTGACTTTAGTTACCTTTAAGTATGGGCTGCCACCAAGTAATGGGTAAGTAGATCAGTAGGTGTGTGTACCTGGGTCTGGTTGAGGGGGTATGTCTTTTTTGTGTTTATAACCATAACAACTATCTTTTATGAGGATAAATCTAAATTAGTTTTTTTTACTTTAGTTACCTTAAGTATGGCCTGCCACAGTAATGGATAAGAGATTAGTAGTGGTGTGTACCTGGGTCTGGTTGAGGGGGTCTGTCTTTTTTTGTGTTTATAACCATAAAAAATATGTTTTATGAGGATAAATCTAAATTAGTTTTTTTACTTTAGTTACCCTTTAAGTATGGGCTCCACAGTAATGGATAAGTAGATCAGTAGGTGTGTGTACCTGGGTTGGTTGAGGGGTATGTCTTTTGTGTTTATAACCATAAAACCATCTTTTTTGAGGATAAATCTAAATTAGTTTTTTGATTTAGTTACCCTTAAGTAAGGGCTGCCACAGTTATGGATACAGTAGATAAGTAGGTGTGTGTACCTGGGTCTGGTTGAGGGGGTATGTCTTTTTTGTGTTTAAAACCATAAAACATCTTTTATTGAGGATAAATTAAATTAGTTTTTTTTACTTTAGTTTACCCCTTTAAGTATGGCTGCCACAGTAATGGATAAGTAGATTAGTAGGTGTGTGTACCTGGGTCTGGTTGAGGGGTATGTCTTTTTTGTGTTTATAACATAAAACTATCTTTATATGAGGATAAATCTAAATTAGTTTTTTTTACTTAGTTACCCTTTAGTATGGCTGCCACAGTAATGGATAAGTAGATCAGTAAGGTGTGTGTACCTGGGTCTGGTTGAGGGGGTATGTCTTTTTTGTGTTTATACCATAAAAAACATTTTTTTATGAGATAAATCTAAATTATTTTTTGACTTTAGTTACCCTTTAAGTTATGGCTGCTCCAGTAATGGATAAGTAGATCAGTAGGTGTGTGTACCTGGTCTGGTTGAGGGGGTATGTGTTTTTGTGTGTTATAACCTAAAACTTCTTTTATTGAGGATAAATCTAAATTAGTTTTTTTACTTTAGTTACCCTTTAAGTATGGCTGCCACAGTAATGGATAAGTAGATCAGTAGAGTGGTGTGTGTACCTGGGTCTGGTTGAGGGGGTATGTCTTTTTTTTGTTGATAACCATAAAAACTATCTTTTATTGAGGATAATCCTAAATTAGTTTTTTTTGTACTTTAGTTACCCTTAAGTATGGCTGCCACAGTAATGGATAAGTAGATCAGTAGGTGTGTGTACCTGGGTCTGGTTGAGGGGGTATGTCTTTTTTGTTTATAACATAAAAAACTATCTTTTATTGAGGATAAACTAAATTAGTTTTTTTACTTTAGTTACCCTTTAAATATGGCTCCACGTAAGGGATAGTAGATCAGTAGTGTGTGTACCTGGTTCTGGTTGAGGGGGTATGTCTTTTTTGTGTTTATAACCATTAAAACTATCTTTTTATGAGGATAAATCTAAATTAGTTTTTTTTTTACTTTAGTTACCCTTTTAAGTATGGCTGCCACAGTAATGGATAAGTAGATTCAGTAGGTGTGTGTACCGGTCTGGTTGAGGGGGATGTCTTTTTTGTGTTGAAAAACCATGAAAACTATCTTTTATTGAGGATAAATCTTAAATTAGTTTTTTTTGGGACTTTAGTTAACCCTTTAAGTATGGCTGCCACAGAAGGATAAGTAGACAGTAGTGTGGTGTACTGGGTTTGTTGAGGGGGTATGTCTTTTTTGTGTTTTCAACCTAAAACTATCTTTTATTTAAGGATAAATCTAATTATGTTTTTTTACTTAGTTTCCTTTACGTATGGCTGCCAAGTAATGGATAAGTAGATAGGTAGGTGTGTGTACCTGGGTCTGGTTGAGGGGTTATGTCTTTTTGGTTTATAACCATAAAACTATCTTTTATTGAGGATAAAATCTAAATAGTTTTTTGCTTTAGTGTACCCTTTAAGTATGGCTGCCTCACAGTAATAGATAAGGTAGAATCGTAGGTGTGTGTACCTGGTCTGGTTGAGGGGGTAGTCTTTTTTGTTGTATTAACACCATAAAACATATTTTAGTGAGGATAAATCTAAATTAGTTTTTTGACTTTAGTTACCCTTTAAGTATGGCTGCCACAGTAATAGATAAGTAGATCAGTAGGTGTGTGTACCTGGGTCTGGTTGAGGGGTA